>QANT01007997.1:0-11699 GCA_003254885.1 Purshia tridentata | reverse complement strand
CTCCCCCTCCCCCCTCCTAACATCTTGAATCTTGAAAAGCTCTGGATATTCATTTGTGCAATCTGCATATGGGAGTATGAAGGATAATGATGGCAGAGAGGTTGGAAAAAAGGAATGATGAAAATTCTTGTGCAAATGGAATGATTCGCATATGGCAAGCAAAAGCTAGCTAGCTACCAAGTCCCTAGTCCAAAACACCAGAACCAACCATCACCATGTAACCAATTCTTTATCATTTCATATTTGACCCATCTCTAATTTCTAGCTTAATATTCTGAAATTCTTGCAAAAGTACCACTGCACCACCTTCACTAATCACCCTCCCCACACTTTGCACCAGACGGCAAGCCACCATCCACCCTCTCCCCACAAACCCACTCTCTCCCCTGCACCTAGTCCAAGCCCCGTCGCACCCTCCTCCACCCAACTCCAACCCCGTCGCACCCTCCTCCACCCAACTCCAACCCCGTCGCACCCCCCACCCAATCATAGCACTATAGCTCTTGCACCCCCCACCCAATCATACCATTAATGAAAAATTGAGAGCAAGGCCAACCTCAATCGGTGGCAACAGACAGTGACTCCTCATCTGAGAGCTGGTCAGCCAATTTGCCAACTAAGTCGGCGACCATGGCTGCGATGGTGAGAAAGGAGAGCTGAGATAGTGAGAAAATAGATGAGGGGTACTACTTTGGGTTCGGGTTTAGAGGGTCTTTGGGTTTAAGGTGCGCTTTAGCTTGATATATCTTCTAGCATGGTCTGGATTTACTTTGTCATAGCCTCTGAAGAGGGAATCCATGGCTGTGCTCTGCTTTGTGGGCTTGGGTGAGGCTGTTTTGTCCTACTATGGAGTTTGAGAGAGAGAGAGAGAAGAAGAGAGAAGGGAAAGAGGAAATGACAAAAAAATCCGTAAAATATGGCGCTCGTGCATCTCACGTGCTCTTTTTTTATGGAAAAATTGACGGAATTGGATGGAGGTGTTACATTGCAAATTTTTTTTAATTCAGATGGCAAATTGATTCAATATTTAATTTAGGTGGTGACTTGCAAATCGGGGTATAATACAGGTGGGTGATTTGAAAAAAAGCCTTTTAAATAACCATGAGTGGAGTTCTTATTACATGGTGATGTGGTTTTAAACCACATTAACACACCCGGGGTCTTTTTTGAGGACATGTCCCCTATTTCTCATTGAGTTGATCTACAACAATTATTACCTTTAAATTAATTAACAAAATAAAAAAATAAAAACAAAAGAGTGTTATTTTGCTCACCACGAAAATATAGTGCCAACCAATATATTTCTCAAAACAAAAACAATACAAACCTAGATCAAACAGTAGCCTAAGCCTTCAACCCCACCCGACCCCACCCCTCTACCACTAGTGCCAACCCTCTGCCCATCGGTGATGCTCCCTCCTCACCGAAGTTGCATGACATCCTCCACAGTTCTCTCCTCCAAGTGGACTCCTCTCTCTCTTTTTGATCCAATCCCTTTGCCCTCACTGATATTAAATTCATCTGTTTTTTCGGCTTGTGTGCGACTTTGTAAATTTCTCAAATTTTGTTTAAATTTTATTTTGAGATTTTGGGAATTTTTTTATGGAGTAAAATGTTTTACATAATTTTTCACATAATTGTTGTTTTATTTCAAATATTTTGAAGAATTTTACAAAATTTTTTGTTTTAAATAGAAAAGTTGTATTTTATAAGTGCTTTAAAGTTTGACCTGATTTTGACTAGATTTAAATATTTGTATTTTAATTTTAATTTCTCTATGGTTGGGTGATGCTTGACTCAAGGAGCACGTACATACGAATCATGCGTGAATTGGAATTATGACTCAAGGAGCATTTTACTTTTGAGAAATTTTTGTAATTTTCAAATCTTTGGATTTTAGTATAAATAGAAAAATTTTAGGTTTAACCATCAAATATTCAAATTTGATGATTAATTAATCAACTCAATGCATACAAGTTTTCTTCAAAAAGCAAAAATCTCAATTGTACTTTACTATTTATTATCACATGCGGGCCATGACAACCATTTCATCATTTTAATTTTTGTAATAAATATTTTAAAAATTCAATCATTTGTTATTTTTTCATCAAATCTATTTGTCCCCATATAATTAAAATATATATTAAAAAACAATATCAGATCCCACTTGTGTTATGTCTCCTTCATGTAATAACAAGTCTAATGACCTCACACAAAGAACTGGTGAAGCATCTTAGCTAAGTTAAAACTTATCTTTGCAAAGTTCAAAGATGACATGATAAGATAATAGTAGAAAGGTAATATTTTTTTACCAGACAATATAATATATTATATTTATGTCAATAAATATGAATATATGATACTAATTAACAAATCTATTAACATAATATCCGACTATTTGATAAGAAAACATTATTCTTATTTGAAAGTTTTCTTAATCTTCTACGTATACGACTGCAATGACTATATCTACATAGAGAGCGGAAGATTTCTATTTCTATGATGTCATAGAGTTATACGAATACATAATAACATACGTTCATCATATTTATTTACTAAAACAAATACATATAAGTTTGAATAAATTCACATTTAATTAAATAAAGTACTATCAAGGAATTAAATTTCGGATTTCAATAAAATTTTGATATTTCAAAAATATAAAAATTTTGAAATAAATTTAAAAAGAATTTTAATTTTGTTGGAAATTTTGACTAAAATAATTAAAACTTTTAACAAAATTTTAATAATTTCAATTCAGTAATATTTAGAGATTTTTTTTAAGAAGTTTCGAAATTTAATTTTTGAGTACTATCACATTATTTTATAAATTTAACAGTGAGTGTGAGATTGCTCTAAATAAAGGTTTTTTTTTTTTTTTTTTGGGGGCCAAGAAATAAAGGTTCAACTTTGAAAAAGTTAAAAGAGACCTGCTCGAAGGTATATTTTCCATGGCGGTGGTGTAATAACACATGACTAACAAATAATATGACAGAAAGTCATCGGTATTAGGTTTGAAAAATGTTACAATCTTCTAACAAAAGTGTAAATTAAACTAACTCACCTACACATACACATACACATACACTACACCTAGGTAATATCACATCATCTGCTTTGTAATTACTAATTGTTTTTGGGTTTGAAAAATGGGGAGGTTCTGCTTTTTAGGCAATTGTGTTCCAAGAATCTGTATCTGCCAAGACTGCCATAACTACCCTCCTCCTCCTCCAATATGGACCCCACAAGCACAACCTTTCTCTCTCTCTCATGGCCCTATGGAGTATGGAGGGCTATCTTTCCAAAATTGGTAGTTGGTCCTTCTGTTCCAGTTTACTATAAGCCTTTTCAGATGTGGTCCATCTACTGAGCCACCAAAAATTAAGATTCAAACCAACCAAAGCTGTCCCTGGCACCACCTATATATATATATATATATGAGATATCTTAGTGTTGAAGTCTTTCTGTTTTATGTGTATCTGCCTCTCAGTCTCTCTCTCGTCTTTCTAAGATTCTCAGCCACCATCATGTCCATATTCTACTTGATATTTTTCATCTGGGTCCTTTTGACAGTGAAGTATGCCTCTGCTTCATGTTGCCAACACCATTTTTTCCCACAAACCAATCGACAGTTTGAGCAGAAAACAGATAGGTTCTGGGAGTTCAGAGAGCAAACCAAGAGCTGGGTTGAAGTGGAATTGCCTTATGATCTGGTCTCTTGTGTTAATGATAACTGTACTATAGTAGGTTCAATTTATCCAACAAATAAAAAACAAGAGCACCAAGAAAACCAATCTGGTGTTCCACTGAAAAAGAAAGAGAATTCTGATGTGGATGTGGTTTTTTTGCCTCTGAGAAAGAGGATTTCATTGACCAAAATGTTTGATGCATCCATCTGGGTCACTGGTGAAAGTGGGTCCATCTATGAGAGGCTTTGGAATGGAGTGCAGTGGGTCATGGCACCCCATGATTTACCAATATCAGCAGGTCATGCAATCTCTGTTTTTCATGTCAATCAGACAATTCTTGCTCTATCTGAACCAGGAAATCTATATCAGGTACTATATAACCCACCAGTTGTCACAAATTTCTATCAAATAAATAAACTCTTCTAATATTGATTCATTTTTTCTCAAATCTATAAGAAACATATCTACTTATTTGTTATCTTGTTCCTGCTTCTTTTCAAATTTTACTAGCTATGTTATATGAAAACCAGGAATTTTTAATAATTTCATCATGACAGTCTTAAATCATCTTTCTTTCACTTTTATATAAACATATCAAACTCTGGCAGTCATATCCAGACCAATATACAGTCCAAGGAATGAAAAGGGACTTAACTCAAATTCTGCCAGTCTCTTTGTACAGGCTGATATATCATATATATCTTGACATGTTTTATTTCCCACTTTCAGATACAACTCAGTGAGAGCTCACAGCCTGTTTGGGTGGACTTTACACCTACACTCAGTCAGAGCACAGATAAAGAAGGAGAACAAACTTCTGTGATTTTAATAAAGTCTGGTCTTGTTTCATATGATGGAGAGTGAGTATAATTCTACTTGTGGAGTGGAATTTTCAATTTACATACGAAGAAAGCATACCCGAATTGCTTCACTGCAACGATTTAGACATTTGAGTATCTCCTATTAACTCCTCAAGTTTACTGCATTGCTTGCCAGGAGAGTTTATTTCTGCACAAAAATTGGGACTCTATTAGAACTTAGAGAAATTGAACCTCCAAGGTAAGAATCACATATATACAAGTGAATGCATCACATTCATTGCTCAGTCTTAATTTGAATTGCAGTCTCTATTTATACTGTAGATACGTGAGGAGACTCTAATTTCACTTGGACGTTTGTGCTATAAACGTAGAACAGATGGGTAAATCATGGACAACCCCCTGGTGCAAATGTTGCAGCAATAGCTGATGCTGCTAGTATTAGAACAGATGTAATTTATACCATAAGGTAAGTCCTCTCTCTTGCATTTGCATGTGCCCGAGTATATTCGCTTACTCAAAGTATAATTCAACTCAGTTAAGCTCAAAAAATCCTCCAAACTCACAATCTCTTGGTCATGTCCATGATTACTCAAAAAGCAAGGATCATTATCCTCAATTTAGAGAGAATTAAATACAGCATAACATTTAACTGTAAAATGCAGTTCTGCAGGTGATCTTTATGAATATGATAGGAGCTCAAAACCATCATGGAAGAAGCATAAATGGGGAGAAGGAACAGCTTACAATGCTTCTCTAGTACCATTGACTGGTAGTACATTACATGGGTTGTGTGGAGATCATTCTATATCCCTTTTTCTTCTAACTAAGGTACTCAATGTTTTCATGATCATTGAAATGAAGATTATTAGGCAGATTTGAAGACCATGTGTAGTAGGGAAAAAAACTAAGGAGAGGATGATGGGCAGCAGTAAATATAACATATTGCTATAAGGAATACTCTCATAACAATCTGGGAAGACTGGGAAGAACCCAAGATGGACAAGTATAAAATTCATAATAACTATTAAATTAAATATTGAACCTCAGGATGAATTTGCAGACTTCTTGAATCTTGCAGATCCACAGATTTTTGTTCACTATCAGTTTATATGTACACATTGAATGATCAAAACTCTCACAAAGTTTTGCATATAAGCAGGGTGGTAAACTGGTAGAGAGAAGACTACACCAAAGGAAGTGGAAATGGGTAGTTTATGGAAGTCCAAAGAATCAGCACCTGACATCTATCACACCAGTTCTGCAAGATGACACAAATGAAAAATTATTCTCATTGTTTTTCACTACATCTGCTGGATCTGTTTTTGAATATCAACTACCAAAGCACTCAGGTGAGTTGAGAAGGAATTATTAACAGATCAATTATTCAAATTTTCTAAATCATACACTTTAAGGAGAACTTTCCTTAATTTGAATCTTGCAAGTTTTATTTTTTGGACCTAATAACGCTAGGATTCTTCACATACCATGATTTGTAGTTGTAAAAAATAAAAATAATCATTTGAATAAACTAAAAACAGCCCATGACCCCTCAACCCTCAAACCCCACCCCAAACAAAATACACACATAGACCGAAGACGATAACAACAAAAAGAAAAACCAAACAAAGAAGAAAACTAAAACTATATGCCTATCAAAATTATGTGGCCATCAAAATCATTTGATTAAAGACATTGAAAGAGGAAAGGATCTAGACCACATAAACATTATAAGCCCAAGTGATGTTCTGCAGGTCCTAATAATAGCAGATAATTAGAAAGGTTCAGAAGTTGCATGGTAAAGTGATCACACGGCATAAACATCAAAATAATAGCCATTTGACTAAATGACAGTATAATTTGTTTAACCTGCACCTAGCCCTCTTATAGATTAATCAACCTCTTATTCAATCAGGGATAAAGAGAAAAAGAAGAAAACAAAACAAAACAAAACAAGCTCTATGTGATGCAGAAAAGCCAACGATTATGCAATTACTACTTATTGAAACAAAATTTGGAGCAATGTTTAATAGTGCCTGCCTAAGAAATTGATGATCATGAGATCCATTTCTCATGCAATATGGCATTTATGATAAACTGATAGACTTGATAGTTTATGAAGATACAGAACTTAATTCTGAATGAACATCCTAGATGTAAGAGTTCTCCATATTAATACAGGTATTTCTCAAGAGAACCCAATTCCAGAAGCATGGATAAGCCATATGCATCCGCTTCATGCAAAAGTTGCCAGAGGTATTTCTGGACTACAAATTCAAGTTGGCAGGATTCTGTTCCCACTGGATGATGGAAGACTTGCAGAACTGCATCTATCAGGCTTAGGTGGTGAAAACTCTGGTCCATCTCATCAAGTAATGTTCCGAAGAAAAGCAACAGTCAATTATGTATGGTCGATATTAGATGCTCCAGAGACAGAAGGTTGGAATGCAGAGTACTGCACTGAACAGCGCGGACCCACAAATTGCATCACAGGCATAAAAGATGAGCCAAATGATTTAGGAATTGCAAGAACAGTGACAAGAAGGCGAAAAGGAAGCCAGACACAGCAACATTACTTGACTTCCGGGGCATCAAGCAGTGCCCTGATAAAATCATTGGAAGAGTATAGTTTTCCAGACAACTGGATTAATGCCAATTTCCATTTGAGAGCGATGCATGAAGGCAGATCATTTTTCCTCATAACAGATGGTGGTTTTACTTTTGAATATCTTTATACTGAAAATGTATGGATATGGCTGAGACATGACCACTCAACACCTATTAAAGGTGCACTAGGAAACTACAATGGAAGCTTGTATGTCGTTGACATCTATGGAAGTTTGCTTATAAGGGAAAGGAACAGCAATGATCTAGCCTGGATAAATTGCACTTCCTTGAGAAAAGGAAGGCAAGTTGTTGGAGGCCCTCCATGGGATGGAATTCCTGGTAGAGCTATGAAAGTGACAGCAGAAGATGCACTCTTCTTTGTGAGCAGAAATGGCAGATTACTACAGTTCACTGTAAGTTCAAAACAGACACACAAAAAAAGTCAGTTTAGCTGAAGGCAAGAACATAAATTGACTATGGCAGGTCAGATATCTAGAGCATTAAGCATATATGACTACACAGCCATTAAACTAAAGCAAGAGCTTTCACCATATTCAACAACATGACTGGCGTACATTACAGCTATATCTCCATTATCATCATCATAGTTGCATTTGAAACAAAATTACTGTCATAATGGGTTTAAGACCACCATTGTATATGAGCTTTGTACATTTGATAGTGCAACCAAGAGTTATATTTTTTGCTTTCTTAGTTATGTTACTACAGTTGGTGACAGACTGACAACTTATATTTCTTCTGTAGGTTTTCCTGAAGAAGTTCAAATGGAAAGATTGCCGAAACCCTTCAGATACCAAAGTTGCATCTATAGTAGATCAGGAACTTTTTAGGGAAAACATAGTTTTTGTGGTTGGAAGGAATGGTCGGTTATATCAGTACAATAAAGTGACTCAACTTTGGCATGAGCATTACCAGTCTCAGCATTTGATTTTATCAAGATTACCTGGAACTGCTATGAGGCCATCATCGCTTTCACTGACAGGTTCACTTTTCATGCTTTCAGTGAGTGGGGGACTAGTTGAATATCATTGGAATACATTAGATGGATGGAATTGGGTGGAACATGGAACTCCACATAAAGTTGTTACATTGGTTGGTTCACCTGGTCCATCCTTTGAAGGTAATCAACTGTTTCTTATTGGCTCAAACGGACACGTTTATCTGAGGTATATGGATCAAATGACATGGAGGTGGAAAAACTGTGGCTTCCCATTTCTGGGAAATTTGGTGGTTGAAGATAAAAGCCAAGAGGAGGGAAATGACAAGGATGAATTGTGTACCGATGGAGATAGTTTAAATAAGTATTCTGAAAGAGTTAAAGACCTAAGCAGTGACTGTGATTCAGAGGTTAGTTACAAGCTGCACTAATGGTTAATGTATTGCTGATGTGAAACTCACATTAATGATCATCGGTTTAATTTTATGCAGGTTGCACCAATACGACCAATTCCCTTTTCTGAAGATTCAGTAATCTTTGAGCTAAGAGATGGCAGAGTAAGAAATCACTATCATAATCCATTTGTGTTAATTATTTTGCTAACAGAGAATCGAAGTAACAGTACTGAATATAATAATTGAACAGATGACATCAAATTTGGGCACAACCATATGAATATATACTGTAGGGGAAAGAATTCTACATATACTTGCAGAAGAATCTTCTACATAAGAGAAATCTTGACAACTATAAACTAGGCTCTACATTAGAGAAAATCCTTTGCCCCATCACAATTAACTTATTTTAGTCTCCAATTTCTCATATATGATCAAAACCAGGTTTAAAGATTCACTTTTATTTTATGTATCATTTTTACGTTATATGCATTTCTTCTAAATTTAATTGCTGTCTTCGTTAAATATTTATACTCTTTATTTAATTTTGTTGTTGTCTTTAGTTATTCTTGCATGCTTCTAGTTCAAGAGTCATCAAACTAGTAATACAGAAAAGCTTCCTTGAAAAATACATGAAAATTAAAAAGGATACTGCTCAGTTTGATATTTCATGGCAGTTGGCAGAAATGCGACGAATAGAAGGCAGATATTGGATATGGTCCCGTATCATAGGCACTCCAACAAGCTTATGCACGACAAATTACTGGTCTGCCTTGGCATCTTGAAATAACTACTACACTTTATGTACAAATCACACATCAATGTACAGACTACTCGTCTACACTACTGTCCTTTTAGCATGGACAAGGCACAAGCCAATGTAAAGAAATCTACACCTTACCAAGAGAACTATACATTTGCTAAATTTCTTGTACAAAGCTATAAGTCAATGAACAAGCAGCCATATACTATTTATTCAATAAATTCAGGCATTTCCATTGTATAGGGAAGAATTTAGCAATTTGAACTTTGCCCTGTGTCCCACTTTGATCCATAAGTTTCATTTTGACCCACTTCGCCTCCTGAATTTCATGTTGTGTTTAAATGGTCCATGTTGTTAAATCTGAAGCATCAGAATGGGATTATTTTTGGGGATAAATATTTTTTTCATTTAGCCAACATCCCTTAATCTGTTTTGAAATTTATGTGCTGCAAATTAATGCAGCTACTGGTTACTTGCATGGACTATGGAAGAAATAACACTTGCAGTGACATGAATATCAAAGCAATTCGAGTGCAAGCGAAGTTGCTTCGCAAGGTTACCACTTTAAAAATTTAGATTTATTTGAAGATAATAATCACAAATATATTGTCATAAGATACAACCTTACATTATACAAGACTAACAAACAATCTTAAAGTAGGTGGCAAGATCATCAATCTCTTCACCTGCTGAACTTACAGGTATTACAGAGACCATAACTAATAAATTAAAAATACTTGAGACTATTTTTGCACCTCAGAAGCTCTTAATCAAATCCCTACTCGTCTTCCACCTTTTGTCCTCTGCCTGTTCTGGAGCTCTGTATGCTCCCAGTCTTGCAATGGCAGCACATTGGCAGATTTAGCATACCCATTGTATGAGCCCAATTTTATTTTGGGCCTAAGGCCATTTACTATGCACCGAAATAGTGACAGACATAAGCCATTTTGGGTGAAAAATGGCATTCTTTGAGACTATTTTTGCACCTCAGAAGCTCTTAATCGAATCCCTACTCCTCTTCCACCTTTTGTCCTCTGCCTGTTCTGGAGCTCTGTATGCTCCCAGTCTTGCAATGGCAGCAACATTGGCAGATTTAGCATACCCATTGTATGAGCCCAATTTTATTTTGGGCCTAAGGTCATCTACTATGCACCGGAATAGTGACAGACACAAGCCATTTTGGGTGAAAAATGGCATTCTAGTTGCCACTATGGGCCAGATTCTGATTGTCAAAATGGGTTGATTGCTAAAGTGATTGTGAAAAATGAGTATCAATGAGACCCAAAAGCCAAAACCACTTTTTGAGCCCACGTGACTGCGCAAAGCCCATGTGAATAGTATGAGAGAGAAACAAGTGCTGAGGTTAGATGTCTAAAGCAACAGTCTTTTTTTTTTCAAAATAAATGGCTTAGATCTAGTGGCTGTTGGAAACCAACAACCCAGATCTTGCCAAATTTTTTTTTGAAAAAAGAACATAAAAATGTATTTATACAATAGAAAATTTTAAAAAAATTGTTAAAAATTCTCAAAAAAGTCCACAAAATTTCTAGTGGTTATATCCGCCAAATGAAATAAAATAAATTATGTTTTGTTTATCATTTTTGGGTAATAAAATAAAGTCATTTAAATTTGGGTAAACAAATGAAATATTCATATATATTCAATATTGACCTTAAATTAAAGATCTTCTTAAAATTTAACCAATGATAAAATTTTCTTCAATATTTAATTATAAATTATAAATTATAAGTTACTTAATCAATATTAAGCATAATGTAATTATATATAAAAGCTTGATACCCACATATAAATATCAGCACCATAGTGAGACTGAAACCTAAAAAAGCACTATTACACTCAAAATGACTTTGGCTATCAAAAAATGGCATTTACCATAGTAGATGGCCTAAGGTCCAATTCCTGGAGTTTTTTTTTGGCCACAGACAATTCCCTGAGTTTAAATGAAAAGAAGAAGCACAGATAAATTAGACTGATGTGTGCACGCAGTGGTGGATCCAAGATTTTTAGTCTGGGGGTTCTAGTGTAAAAATTCTAAAAAAAAAAAAATTGGCGAAAATAACATTGAAAAAATTAAACTATAGTAGTTTCATTTATAATTTATGATAAAAACAACATTACAAACTCAAAATGTCTAAGATGATTTTTCATATTTTGAAAACGTATCATTATAGCGTCATTATCAATACAAGCAAAAACATCTTTCTTAATGTAAACTACTAAGCTATCACTCAACTATTGATCTCCCAGTTTGTTGCAAAGTGGACCCTTAATAATATTCATGGCCGAAAATACCTTGTCCACTGAAGTAGTTGCAACCAGTAATACCAAAGCTAATTTAATAAACAAATACACATAGTTAAATGTCTGATGCAACCCTTTCTCCACTAATTTTTTTCGCAAGATTAATAATCCTGTGCAATTGAGAAACACATATGATGAATATAAAGC
>QANT01007991.1:0-11223 GCA_003254885.1 Purshia tridentata | reverse complement strand
AAAATAAAAAAGTATTAAGGTATTAGTCTAAGAGAAAAGAAAAAATTGGACTGGCCTATAAATCACCTAATAGATAAACTCACAAATATGATATTTTAGGTTCACTTTCTGATTTGTCCCATAAAGCCCAATTATTTTTTCACATAAAAAAAGGCCAAACTATTTTTTAAATTATTTATGTAATTTACGTTTACCTGATCATATTATAGTTATATTCTTTATAGTTAATGTTTTAAAAAACAACAATGCTACACTTATCACATTTTTATACTATAATTTTATACTATCTTATGTGGCAGTCTACATGGCATTCATACATTAGACACAAAAAAATAAAAATAAAAAAACCCTAAAAATAAGGAAATACCCTGCCAGTACAATAATAACATGTAAGATAGTACAACAAATATGGTAAGAATAGCATTATTGTTTTAAAAAAATAGTTTTTAAATTTATTCATTCTGCTCCATTTTTAGCATTATAATGTTATTTAATTGTCAATTAGTAACAGATTTCATAAGTAGTGTATGACAAAAAAGATATAAATGACGTAATTGTGGAAATAATTATTTGATTATTTTTGAAGAGAGCCGACTAGGGATTGGCATGGTTTGGTTCAGCCCAATTCACCCATGAAACCATGAGCCAAGCTGAAGAGGAGTACTCGGCTTGGTTTGGTTCTAAGGACCGTGTAAAATAAAATCTAAGAAAAATGAATCAAACCAAACTTTTCTGGTTCTGGTTTGGTTCGATTCTACAGTTCGGTTGATTCTTTATAGTTAATGTTTTAAAAAAGTATAGTTTTTAAATTTATTTATTCTGATCCATTTTTAGCATTATAATGTTTTCTTTTTTTTGACCAAAAACATTATAATGTTTTCTAATTGTCAATTAGTAACATATTTCACAAGTTGTGTATGACAAAAAAGATACAAATAACGTAATTGTGGAAATTTGACATCAACATTGTCTCAATGGGCACTAAATTGGTAGTCCTCTCCAGTTGCTCATGACTGAATTAAATGATTACGTCATGTTGTTAGTAATATGATCATTCATGATCAAAGGCATGCCTACTCCACTGCTATTTGGCCTACCCCACACATCTTCATCAAATTTTTTTTTTTTTTTTTCCTCTATCTTCATCAAGTTTCTTTATTTCTTCCATTACCTCTAGAAAAGTCACAACTGTTAGAAATAATAAGCAAGGGAATGATCATAATATCAAATAGTAACAATTAAAATTTTTCTTATCAAACCCAATGCGTAAGATATGATCATATGCATATTTGGAATCCAAAACTTAAAACAAAAGAACATACCTTCTTTTGATAATCTATGGAGCAGCATGTCTTTGTTCATGGTGGCTTTTTTTACCCTTAGCACCACAAGTGTCGTGCCTCTAAGAATAGTCCACAAGAACGTGATCCAGGCAATATATAAAGATGAGAGAGATAATCAAGAGTGTTTTCTGCTCTTTCTCAAATTCTCAAAAAGTGAAAGAACGTACTACAAGAGTTAGAACCTTAGAGCATCTCCAAAAGGCTCTTCAAATGAAGAATTCTTCATTTTTTGAAGAGAGAGAGGAGTATTTTGGACTTTAAAAGACCCTTCAAAATGAATCTTAATTTGACAATTGAATTTCTCTCTCTTCAAATCTAGAACCCTCTCTCCTCTCTTCAAATATTAATGACATTTAATTTTGTTTATATTTATTATACATTTTTCATTCTCTTTCCTCTAAAGAAATTTTAAATTTTTTTTTCCTTCCTTCTTTTTTTTCTTCTTTCCTTTTTTTTTCCTTCCTTCTTTTTTTTTTCTTTCCTTCTTTTTTTTCCTTCCTTTTTTCTTTTCCTTCCTTTTTTTTCTTTCCTTCCTTTCTTTCCCTACNCCTTTTTTTTCTTTTTTTCTTCTTTTCTCTCTCTCTCCTCCCTGCCCGTGAGTGCTTTCCCCTTTCCCTTTTTTTTTTCTTCTTCTTTCCTCTCTCTCTCCTCCCTGCCCGTGACTCCTTTCCCCTTCTTCTTTTTTTTTTTTCCTTCCTCCCTCACAACAGCAGCACCTCCATTTCCGGCCACCATGCCGGCCTTTTCCGGTCAACCCAAGGCCACCAGCGGGACCCCCAGGTGCTGGCCATCTTCTCCCACCCTTCCTCCACGCCGGCCAGCCACCACAAGCACCAGAAATTGCGAAATAAAAGTCAGCCACTGCCGGATTCTTTCGCCGATTCCAGCCACCTTCGAGCTCTGATCACCCTTTTTTTTGTGGGTTTTCCTTCCCTCACCATAGGCTTTCATTCCCCTAAGGTCTGAGATGCCAATTTTGTGAAATTGTGATTTTGATTTTTAGGGTTTGAGTTTGATTTCGAAAATTTCGAAAATTTCGGGTATTTTCGAAATCTACTCGAAATTTTTATGATATGGCTCTAAAATTTCAACCCCCTCAAAAACGAAAATTTTAGCGAAATTTCGCTGAAATTTTCGAAATTTAACAGCTTGCATCTAACAAACTCCCACTTGCACTAAAAGTCAATCGACCTGTCTTTCATTAGCTAGTTGATCTCTAGTGCCTTGGGGATGTTTACTTTACATCACACGCAAACTTTAACATGAAATAATTTCACTAAAATATTTCTCACCTTAATTTATACATATAATTATTAATACACATACTTTGGATTATTCTCTTCCTATATAGTCTACCTTGTTAATTGGGCTTTCTACCAAGTCCGAATTATTTTTTTCCGTCCACTCTTTTTTTACCCGGTCCACTTGATTTTCTTTGTCTCTTTTTCCGTATTTCTCCCGCTCCCTTTCTCATTTCTCTCTTCCAAAACTCAGCGACCCTCATTTCTCTGTCTTCTCTCTCTCTCCCCTTGATGCATCCGGCCATAGATGGCAGTGAGACCCACCCCCACGTGCTCGCCTCTTACTTCTTTTTCTTCTCATGGCCTCTGATCATCCATCCAGTCACCAATGATGACATATCAACTCGAAAACCAAGAGTTAACTCCAGTTGGTGGCAAACACACAGCCATGGCAGGAGGGTTATGCAACCTCCCAACCGCCGGACTGAGAAGCTTGTGGCTTCCTTTCTCTTTGGATAGCAACCCCACAAAGCTCTGAACGGGTGACCCCCCCGAACTTCACACGGTGACCCCCTGTGGTCTCTCTCTCGTCTAGTCTATGTGTAATAGAGGCGATGCCCTCTGTTTGTTATGGTAAAAACAACTGCTTCTATTCCTCTCTAAAGAAGCAAGCGACCAAATTTAAAGCAAGCGAGCAGAGTATCCAATATATTCATTGCCTAGGGAAGTAGAACCACCAAATTACCAAAAGGGTACGTCTTTTCCTTCCTCTACCCTCTGGGCATATTGGGACGCATGGAAGAAGAACAGAAGTTGGTGTGGGACGTATGAGCATTAAATGCCTAATTTGGAATGCCCACTTAACTTTAATCAGCCTCATTCTCTCGCACACAAAATGATGCTATTGTCCTTTAAAGAAGGGATGCATGATGTGAACACATTATTATTTAGTCAAAAGTTAGATTAAAATTTTTTTTATTCGGACATAACAAATCACAACTACTTCAATAGTTTTGAAATTTGACCTAAAAGGGCCTTAGTTTTCTCAAATCAAAAGTTGGGAACATTTTGTGAAGTTGTGAATGATTTTAGGACTTTTACACGTCTGTGATTGCAATCCCAAATAGAATTTGGGGAACAAGAGCCGTTAAAAGATTAAAAGGTTTCTTAAGAGGCCAAAAAAAAAAAAGATTAAAAGGTTTCTTGTGTTACTTTTCCACAACAGTTATGTGTTGTATTGTCAATTTGGTCGTCACCCATTTTTTAGTTTCAAAGATGTACAAGGCAAGGCACTGGGTTTGGCCTTCTATCGGGCTTTATTAATTTCTTATTTGGTGTTAGGTTAGATTGATTGGGTATGAGCTCATATTTCAAAGGAATTATTTGGATTTATAATATATTAATCATCTAATAATAATAATAACATTTTAATAATTTAAAATAATGTATCTGAAAATTGTTTTTTTATTTGATAATACTTGTATTTATATAATTTACTATTTCTTATAATAGGTTTTCTTTATTTGATCATTTAAAAATTATGTGTAATTTGAAACCAATATCTATTATATTTGTGGATTGTGGCCGATATCAATAATGATATCAATATTTCCATCAATATTTCCTTATTTTAGAGTCTCGATAATATTCCCACGGTCGTTATTTTAAACTTTGGCTCCAGCTCATCCTCCACTCCGTCTCCATTCCTCAATCTCGAAATTAAACACCCAATCTAGTCCAGCAACACTCTCATCGGTTGCCGGCCATTTGTCACTTGCCCATCGCCACCACCCGTGGATCACATGCTACACTATGACCCCTTAGGTTAAGAATCCTGGATCTGCCACTAACTCCAGTGGCAATCTGCTTCTTCTAGCTACGACGAGGCATTGAACCTACCAAGTTTTGTTCCTCTTGTCATTCTAAATATGACGGTACCCTCCGATTGCGCATCCAACCAGCCACGGTGGCGAATCAACGCTGAGCCAGCAAAGTAACCACACCATGCATGATTAGGACTTGGAGGTCTTGCCCATGGTACATGTTATCCTATGTCTTTATATCTTTGGTTCTTAAGATGGCCATTCCTTTTCTGCGATTTGAGTTTGCGAAATGCTTGGTTAATGTAGTTTCAACCCTCTATATACCAAAGCTTGGTAACCTGCAAGCAAATTTTAAAGGTATTACAGGGATTCAAAGTTTTGAGTTCTTTATAGTTACACAGTGTAGCTTTGCAGCTAATAACCTTGTTACACCACTATATAATAGGGACCTCTTTCATTATTTAATGGTTTATTATTCAATGTGCTTTTTTTTTCCCCCCTTCTGGAAGACAATAAGGTTTATGGTTTCTGAAGAATTATGGTTCAAAAAAGTTGGCACTTGTATTTTAGTTGCTTGTAATTAATGAATCGAATAAAGATTTTATTATCTTTAAATGTGCTAAAGACAATCCTGGCCAAAAAAAAAAAAATGTGCTAAAGACAAATTCCGTTTGCATGGAGGAGTTGATCTCCATTATCGTATACTTGTAAATGTTTGAGTGGACTCCATTCATGTTTGGCTTTATTTCTCTCATATTGATATTAAAAATTCTTGCACTTGAGGAGGTGTTAAACAATGGTTTGGCCAAAGATGAATGTAAGGGCAGAGCAGGTTGATAATTTATGCATTGAATGAGTAATCTCTATGTATTGCTTATTGATTAGGGGGATAAATTTAGGGCCTTGCAAGCTTAAATTTTGGGTCTGAGCAAGTAGAGAACAAAGTTTGGAATTTTTTTTTTTTTTTATTGCTAGAAGTTCAGAACTTTGGACACATTTATTTACCCATAATTGGAATCAGGTATGTATCAGAATGAACAGTAATCGAAATAAAATGAATTAGAGTGATGATTAATCTAGATGAGTAGTAATATCGGAATAAGCTGTAATCGGAATCAGACATTCTCATTAACATGTTTACTAACTGTTAGGAATTGGATTCAAAATCAGTTTGATTATTAAAATGCCCTCATACAAAATGCACAATCTGTAAAAATGTAAAACTTATTAAAAATTACTAAAGAATTACTAAAGGTGATTTTCGCACTCTTTTTTTTTTCCCCATTTGGGCACTCCTTTGCATTTTTTAATTCTTTTTTAAATATATATATATATATTTCTAAATTTATCCTTTTAAAATTTTAAAATATTTTAATTCTTAATTTGTATCTCTTTTTAACACGTCTATTGTTTGTTAATTTGTACAATAATGCAACAAATATGTCAACCCACTAGTGCGAAGCAAGCTTTGAGGTCATATGATTGTTTTTCAATCTAATGTAATTTAAAAGCATAAATATTAGAATTAAAAACACATGCAGGTTGACAGAATAAGAAATCTATGGTGGTAGTTTTGGAATCAAAACACATATTCTCCCCTATTCAATCTGAACAACCCTCCCCCCCCCCCTTTCCTCCCCACGGTAATTGAATTCCTCCAACATGAGAGATTGAATTCCCAAATGAATGTGGGCCCCACCGTATTTTTTTCCCTTTCCAAAGTTTAGTTATAAACACTGGAAAGACAATGGGAATCATTCCCAAATACAACTAAACGCATGAATGGGAATGATTCCCATTGTTGCCTTTCCGATTACGGATTAGTGAACATGCCCTTTGAGATTTGAAGGGGTTGAGTTCTGGAACAGTGATGCAAGTTATAGTGTTTAACAGGCGATCTAATTGAAATTTCATGGGGTTTCCATGTATAGATAATGCTTACTATCTGGCATATACTTTCTAGCAGCTTCAACCTTTTCATAAAAGTTTGCAGAGGAATATTAAGGAGTCCAAGCTAGGCTTGATTAATGTCTTTGGTGCAAAGATGAAGTGATATGCTTCTTGTGGCCTGTTGTTGCGGAGGCCTCTTAGACTTGGTCTTTGTTATTGTTATTGTTATACAATGGTTCTCATTTTATGTTTTACCTTTCTTTTTTCCTTTTCACGTTGTTCTTGAATTCATATGTAAATATGTAGATATGTAAATATGTAAGATTTTCTACCAGTTTTTAACATAAATTTGAAAAATTAAGTGAGCCTATGGTGTTACTATTTGCTAGTAACAATAAAGTGCACACAATAACAATGGCGATAAATTAATAATAAACAGTAACAATAAGGTGCAACAGTAATGATACGGTAATTGTTATTGCCCAGCAATAATAATTAGGTGATTCTTACTGCACAATAGTAACAATTTTTTAGATGTAGAAAAAAACGAGCTTTTAAAATATAAGATTTGTATAAATTGCCTTTATTTTAAAGTTTTTTACAAAATAAGAATTGTTGAAGGTATTGTTGTAAGGCGCTCATTACTGTAGCACTTGGTTTTTAAAAAGTGGGTCAGCTGAGAATTGGACTTCCGCATCTGAGCTTTTTAAATTTAAACAATATTTTTATCCAAATAGACTTACAAAAAAAAACTTTAATTTATATCTAACTTAGGATAATAAAATTCATATAAATTGTGCCATTTAATGTAAAATTTTAGGCAAGACAAAACGACCATTAAAAGAAGAGATTTTTTTTTGATAAGTCTATTTGGATACTTTTAACTGTTCATTAAACCGAAACAAGGAAGCACATATCCCTGCCAGCCCACTTTTTAAAAAACTGGGTGCGGTGTTACTGTAGCGTGCTACAATACTTTTAAGAATTGTTACTATTAGACAGTAACAATTTTTACTTTGCAAAAAACTTTTAAAAAATGCAACTTATACAAATTTTTTATTTTTCCTTTGTATAAACCAAGGAATGTAATTTCAATTTCGAGGAAATTTTCGATAGAATTTTCAATGGAAATTTCGACTAAATTTCGATTTCGCTAGGGTTTAGACAAAAACGATGAAAATTGTTATCAAATGATGGAAATTTTAAATGAAACTTTACCATATGCTTATTTAACATATTATCTACTATATGTATAAAAAACATTAAATGAATCAAACCATATTATAGGTTTCATGTAATATAAGGTGAATATAATATGCGCAGGTGACAAATTTTGTTAAAAAAATGCTACACTAATTAATAATTATATAAATAACACCTTAAATTTATTTATACTAAACCTTAATTATAAAACATGTAATAAAAACTCGAAACCCTAAACCCCAAAACACCAAACCCCAAACCCCAAGCCCCAAAACTCGCCAAACCCCAAAATACCCTCATGTCTAAATTACTGATTTGTTTTATTTTTCTTGATTTTTTTGTCCCTCTTTTATTTATTCTTTTATCCAAAAGACTAAAAGTCTAAATGTTTACACCCATGGATAAGAATTATGACTTGACTTGAACATTCTAGCTTTATATATAGAATTGGTCATTTGGTCAAATAATATTGATCAACCAATATTAATTATTAACTATTGAGCTTATTGTCTACTGCACATGTATAGACTCACAACAATATAGTATAGTATATAAATATAGGCATATAGCCATTAAACATTTGTGTTTTGGTTTGTTTGGTCCCACAGTCCCACTCCCCCTTTTTCTTTACTCGTGCGCAGCCCAGCCCCACTTTTTTTTTTTCCCTCTCTTTCTGCCCCCTTTTTTCTTTTCTCTAAAACTTCTTCTCACAAACCTCTCATTTCTCTCTCCACTATGTGAGCTTACCTGCCCAGCCAAGAGTCATTGCCGGTCACCTCCCTGCAATCCAAGGTCAATGATCAACTGCCCAAGCCGGTGCCAACATAACCCACCCATCACCCAGCCCGCCCGGCCTCCCCAAGAGAGAGATTGCCGCCTCCCCCCGCCGGCTTGTTTGGCTAATTCCGACCACCTTCGAGTTCCGATCACCAAACTTTTTGTGGGTTTTCCTTCTTTCACTGTGGGCTTCCATTCCCCTAAGGTTTGAGGTACCAATTTTGATTTTGATTTTTAGGATATAAACGAAATTTCTCGAATTTCTGAATTTTGCCGAAATTTTCTGAAATTTCATCGAAATTGTCGAAATTTTGACGAAAATAGCATGGGAGTGACATTTCGTTTTGAACCCCTCAAAAAACGATAATTTTGGTGAAATTTCGCTGAAATTATTGATATTACACTCACTGGTATAAACACATCAAAAATAGCATAAAAGCTCTTTTTTTTTCATATATAAAAAATTGTTACCATCAGACAATAATAAATAAATTATTGTTACTATCCGGCAGTAATAACTACCTTATTGTTATTCACTTTATTATTGTTACTGTGGAACAGTAACAATCAATGTTATTTTATTGTTGGTATGATAATAACAATTACCTTATTGTAACAATCATTTATTGTTACTATCATACAAGAAAGACTTATAAAACTTTAAATAATATAATTAGGGTCCAAGTAATTTTATACAACATAATGAGATAAAAAGGAAAAATAAAAAAATACAATGAGCTTAATTTGATGTTCAGCTATTACTACTCTTCTCATAATCAAAAATTTTTCAAGCTTATCTTATCTACCCATGCTTCCCCTGAAGTAAATAAAACCAACATTAATTACTCATATTGCCAAGAACGGAGAAAAAAACCGAGGACCAAATACCATTTACTTAAAACAGTCACTCACTAAATCAAGATGAGACATTTCAATAAGACAGTAGACATGAACAAATCTTAAAGAGATAAATTCAGACCAAATGATACAAAACATTAAACAATGAAAGCAATATTTCTCTTTGCTTGGACCCAAAACCCATATCAGTTCATTAGTCCATCAAAGTTCATGTCTACAACAATTGTAGCCCTAAAATCATTAATAACAGACAATACAAATTGATCCACTTGCTATATAGGCAAGGAATGCACCACTTTGTACAAAATGATAGCTAGTTAGCTACTTTGGTTTAATACCACTCTTGCCTTAAAACAAACGGTATTTATCTTGCTAAATATATTTAGCAAAAATGACTCACCATTTTTGCTCCAGCTTTTGCTATACCATTTGCCTTAAATAAATGCCTTAAACTGCCATCACCATTTTTGCTCCAACTTAAACAAATACCACTCTTGCAATATTTAAGGACCAATTTGTCTCGTGAGTGAAATGTGGGTTTGCTTTGGTTTATGCATATCTTAATTCCTAGTACTACTGCCTGGGGTTGCGCCTCTGATAAGTCAAAATAGGCTGCCAAATAAAAAAAAGTGGGGGAAAGGACAGAAGCCCCTAATAGATCCACAAAGGAGCAACTTTAGAAGCATTTCATGTAGCATAGCTTATCAATGTTCAAAATCCAAAACTCAAAACCTATATCAGTAAATTCAGACCAAATGATACAAAACCCAAAACCAATGGCAGCCCTAAAATCGCCCAAAAATCTACTAATATTGAACCCAATTGCAACACAATCAGTAGGTACGAGTGGTCCTCCATCTAGTTTCTCCATTAATCGAACATAGCCTTCTAAAAATCACAACTTGGATACAAATCTGACTGAAATCAAACAAGGCAAAATCGAATTGCAGAGAGATAGAGGGATACCTAGATACCATGCTCGATGACTAGTCCACCACAATGCGACGATCCGAGCTCGTCCACTCACTCCTCCTCTTTCGCCGTTGACGACGATACCAACACTCATTCCCAAGGCCTGCATTAGGACCGTCTTTGCCAACCCAAAGAAGCTTTGCAAGCAAAGAAGGGGAAGGGAGGTGGACAGGAGGAGGAAGGTGAAGAAGGGGAGGAGGGCACAAATGAAGCAGAAGAATAGAAGAGGAGGAGGGAGACAGAGAGATGGAGACGGAGGGAGACAGAGAGAAAGAGACAGAAATAAAAAGTGAACCGGGCAAAATAAAAAAAAGGGTCGGAAGAAAAGGTAGTGGATCCCTTGGGAAGCCAAATAAAAAAATAGACTTTAGAGGAATTAAGGGTCCTAGATTGGGGTTATTGATAATTATCTGTTAAAAGAATTGAACTAATTCTAATTCCTTCAATTCATATTAACTTTCTTCAGCTGGCAGCCAGGCAACTCAGATTATGTATTCAATACGCCCAAGGTGATGATCGAGACCTTCCTCTCTTACTTGTACTGGATATCCAAAATATTTATATAATAAATATTAAACCCAGTACAAAAGAAAAGAATTTACACCTGTGTATTCAATCATATTCAGTACTGGGAAGCCTTTTCTTCCTTGTATGTATTAGGTTCGCAAATATTTATCTCATCAACATTGAATTTAGAACATAAGGGCAAGAACTTAACCACATAATTAGAATTCATCTAATTCTAATTTTGATTAGTCTTACATTAGGGCACATCAGACTCATTGGATCATAAAACCTAAATTTTGTGAATTCTCTATATATATATATATCAAATTCACATTTTACAGTGATCTTTGTAATTAAGTGATATTTTATTCATCGGCCATGAACATAATACTTTCTTAATTTCTAGGATTACGGCTCCCACTGTTCCATTTAGCATTAGTCATCCATAGTATTAGCATCAGAAAATCAAAACATTAACTTTTTAACATTATTTGTCAAGAATTTCTAAACTTTGTGTCTGTTACTTACAAAAATTACGGCTGGGGTTGCCAAAATTTTTGCTAAAACACTATAGTTCTTGGTTTGATCGCAGGCATGCCAACGGCAAAG
>QANT01007990.1:0-25155 GCA_003254885.1 Purshia tridentata | reverse complement strand
TAATAATGGCCTAGCCTAGTGCAGCATTTATTAGAAATATATATATATATATATATTTATTAGACAGCATGAATCTTGTTTTGATAATGTGGGTCAAGTGGAGGGGTCCGCCCCGACAATCTGTTGAGTATTGATACAAACACTCCCACTTTTGAATGCAAGTACCGGTTGATCCGGATCGGGCGCCGGGTCCCCTCCTCTCTGCCTTCAATTTCATGGTTGGGTTCCTTAGGAAGCAATGCCCCGTGCCTCCCAAGAGTCAACTCCATCAATTCGTGTTTTTTAATATTACATTCACTTTCGGATTTTATCAAAATGTACAACAGAGTAATTAAATATTCATATACTTTATATATGATCAGAATAAAATCTTCTCTGGTGGTGACTTTATTTGACTTATTTTCCATTATTAGAAAGCCAATGTTTTCATATACAAGAGGCACTATATAGTCTATATGTAATACAAGTATACAACTAATTTTACCCAGTTCTTCTTTTCAAGATATAAATTTCCAGCATCAATTAAACATTGAGTAATATTAATTACATCTATTTTAATTTCATATAAGCGAAGGTGGTGGGTTAAATAGTTTTATAATTTAAATTTTGAATAAAATAAAATATTACTATATTATTTGATGAACATGCAATATGATAATGAAATTCTAGAACCTAATTTGTTTAATTTTTTGTTTTTGGCCAATAATCCAAAGCCATGTAGCTAGGTGCAATGAGACAAGTTAAAAAATGATACCACATAATTGATCGAATAAAGTAATCAATTGGGAAACTTTTTTAAAAGAATACATATTTTATAGTCAATCTTAGTTTATAACACCCGTTTAAATTTGTTTTGTATTATTATAAAGAGTTAATGGAGCTAATAAATATGAAATTACTAAAAACTATAAATAATTTGATAATTTCATATTAAATAAAATATAACGAAATTAAAGGATTGTTTCATAAAAACTCAAATGTTAATTATGTGCCTTACACTAATATTATAAAAATTTTCCCTAATAAATTCGATTGTCTGCAAAGACTGCACTGCCCAATTGAATCATGAAAGAAAGGTTGGGGTAGGTAGCTAAAGCCTAGAGGAATCCGTGCGTACGTGATCTGAGGGTGACTGGACGCCATTGATGTTATACTGGAGACTGGAGATAGGATGTACAGTTGACACATGTAAGTAAGATCCGGATTCCAGAGGAGGTACGTATACGTAGTAGGGGGTTAACTCAAGCCTCATCGACTGATTACATTTTCACATTATCACATGTCCATCTTTATTTTCTTTACCAATGCAATACCCCAATCCAATCCAATCCATGTTTGGCAACAAAGCTGACCCATCCATCACTTTTGTGTCTTTCTATAACCGTGCATGGCAGCCTCTTTCATGCCCTCTTTTGCGATTCCAATGTTCTTTCACTTTTTCATTTCAATTCAAGTCACTAGCTCATGCCTATCTAGCCTGCTTTCACCATATTCACTCTTATCTATTTCCTTCCGTACACACCTACGTATACACCTCAAATCAATATGAGCTTTTTTTTGGCCAGGACAAATCAATATGAGCTTAAAATATAGAAAAGTGAATCGTTCTAGGTGTACGTACGGTGTAAAGGGCCTTTGCATTGATACAAGAAGTGTGTTCATAGGATTTGAACATGAGTATATGAGAAAATGTGATCGAGTCAGAATGAAGTTCCTGTATTATATATATCGGCCTATATTAATTGTAAAACAATCCTTAGACAGTATAAGATTTGGCCCAGTTGGGTGTATGTGTATCACTATCACCCAAGTTAAACTTATTGTTGATGATAAGGTTAAACACTAGCTTTTTTCATGGTTAATTTTAAGGTTTGAAGGGGATACAAACAGGTACGTAGATTAAGGGTAGGTATTTTTACTGTAAATCGTTGGACTGAATCAAACTACTTCTAAAAAAATTGTATTGACTATTTTGGTCAAATACCGTTATAAAAACCGAACTAAACCGTCCTTCTTAGGTGTAGGTGTTGGTTTTGCGCCTAAAAAAACCAAGTCGAACCAAACCGGATCGTAAATATATATATAATTATAATTTAAAGTGTTTTAACTATTTTTTTCTTTTTAATTATAGAAATGATGAGTTTAATCACTTTTAATATACATTTTAGTGTTAGACATTGAGTTGTGGACTGTAACTTGGTAAGTTTTGCATTAAAGTGTTTTTAAGTTGTGATCATAGTGTTTTTGATTGCTGTCCATTGTGTTTATCTTGCCTTTTTGATTATAGGGTGCTGCTATGCAGGTGGGAGAACAATTGAACAAGGCTAAACTGGTTGGGTTGGTGGCTGGTTGATGACTTTTGGTAGCTTATGGTGGCTGAATGATTAAGTTTTGACTAATAGTTTTAGTTTAAATTTCTATAGACTATTATTATTGTTTAAATTTGTGAACTTTGTGTGATTTGAGGATTTTTATTATTTAATTTGTTTTTAACTTTGGTTGAATTGGAACTTGGCAAATGTGGAAACTATCAAACACTACTAAAAATATTTGGATTTGGATTTTGGATTTTGGATTTTGTATTACTATGTAACACTGAATTAAACAGTAACCGTATAAGGTTTGATTTGGTTTGGTTTTCTTCTCATTTTTACGACGCGGTGCATGGTTTTACACACACAGTGCACTAAACCGCACCGCACCGCACCGCACCGCGCCGCACCGCGCCTGCCCTTAATGTAGATATGCTGCATAATTGATTTGATGGGGGATCCAAGTCCTCCACATATAACGTGACCAACAAAAATATGCACTGCATCTTTTTCACCGCATTTATGAGACATAGATTATAGTGTACATGTTATGACTTATGAGTCACATTTTCAGCTTGGTTGTGATTAGATTGGCTAGTGGGTAACTTTCATTTGGTTCCAAGAAGATAATACATGTGACTGAGACACTGACTATTGAACAAGTGTACAATATTCATTGGTTGGATCATTCACATAGCTAGATATGGGAGATTGGTCGTGTCCATTGAATGGGTTATGCCTGGCTGGTTTTCCACTCACTCGATCAGTAGTGCCAATGTTATTGTGAGATCTCGTTGGTATTAACTTAAGTGGTGAAAGTGGGTAGAGTAATTATTAGAATTAGAATAAGGGGGTGTAGTGTATATAGATTTTTATAGACTTTTTTCAAGTTGCAGATTTTTGCAGAATTTATAGATTTTCATAGAGTTCCACAGAGTTTATAGAAATCCTTATAAATCCGCAGAGAATAGGTCGGATTTATAATGACTTTGAAATACACATAAAAGTCTTTAGAAATCCATCATTAAATAAAGTTTATTTTTAAAATCCATATACAATACACCCCACTAAGTTTAGGGTTTAATTCTCTTTAATGTAATAAAATAATATTACTGTAAGATGCTCTTGTTCACTGCATGTGAGTGGCCCAGAGGGAGTTATTATAGCTGGGATGGGCTAGATACCGGTGCATTTTGTAATGGGCTTTGGTGGGTTAGCCCAATCTTCATGGCCCACCTTCATGTTATTACAGTGTGCTAGTTAATAGTTGGGTTATTTGGAACACAATATTGAGCCCAACCCAACTCAGTATTCTATATGCATAGGCTCTTGCTTCTCTCTTGCCCTGTTGCCCAGTCCATTTGTAGACTTGACTTGAGCCACTTGCTAGATCTTTACTAACACATTACAACGTGTTCAATATGGACGCAAGTTGTAACAGAGGAAATATGTTAACTGGGTCTTGTTATTTTATAGCTTACTTTTATATTTTTTTTAGTAGACTTTGTCGTTGGTGAACGGTGATGAAGAAACAAACAGCAAACTATCAAACTGTCAATTATTTTGGCCATTAGTAAGAGTGCTATTTTGCTCACCACAAAAAAAGGCGGTGGTGAGCAAAATATTTCTCCATTAGTAAACGAACAAGTCAAGAAACAGCCATCTCCCCACCCAAAAAAATAAAAAATAAAAATCAGGTAAAAAAGAAAGAAAAGTAAAATCTGGAGGAGGAAGAAGATATACCAAAGACGAAATGTGGGTGAGAAGATATACGGTATATAGTATATACCAAATACTTGGCTGAGGATCTTCACACAAGCAAAAAGGACAATGAGTTTTCTTTTTCATTTCCGTGAAAAGCAAAATAAGAAAAAAAGCGAGGAGCAATATGAATGTTCACCGACTCACTCCCACACACTGCTATTGCCCAAGCAATGGCTTCGCTTTGTCTCAACTCGTTGCCTCTGCCTCCACCTTCCCAACCGCGCAAGCTCTTGGAGATCCCTTCTTCTTCGTCTTCTCTGAATACTAATGGTGGTGGCAAAGGAGAAGCCTCAAAGCCCATGGTCATCAGTGGAAACCCACCCACCTTTGTTTCTGCCCCTGGTCGCAGAATTGTCGCCGGTTCGTCTTCTTTGTATTTCCTTTGTGTATTTGGTGTAAATGTTAATTGGGTTCTGAAAGAAAGCTTAATAGTACCTCTCTGTAGATTGTCTCAATATCTCTGCGTTTTCTTCTTCTTCTTCTTTGTTGTTTATTTAACTCTATAGATGCAGTTGAATATAGCTTTTTTTAGAGTTGGGTCATCAATATATGCTTCCTTTGTAGTATTAAGGCTGAATTGATGGTCAGTTTTATGATTGGATTTCCAAATTCAAATGTGCATGATCTTCCACTTTGAGTATACTAGTTGCACACATTAATTATTTCGTCATGCTGTCACTGAATTTGTAAAGTTATGGATCATGATTCTATTGGCAAATGTCTGGCCTTAATCTATGAAAATGTTGGAATTAAATATCTGAAGTGTTGAACAAATTCTTGCAATCATGTTATTTTTTGGTGTGATCAGCATTATCTCTAGTATATTTCCTATCCATTTCCTAGTCGGCTCATGGAGTCGTAGGATTACCAATATAACATCGTTTACTAATACTTGTGCATTTATGTGACTTGTATATATATAGTTGGGGATCTGCATGGAGACCTTGACAAAGCAAGACGTTCACTCGAGATTGCTGGTGTACTGAGTTCTGATGGTCAAGACTTATGGACTGGTGGAGAAACGGTATAACTTTAGTTTACATAGTTCAGAATACTTGAGGTTCTTGTTATTGTCTTCAGCAGTGACTAATTTTGTCATTCTGTGCTTAAACTACCAACTTTTGAACAACATAAGGATAATCTGTTTTCTTTATAAATGTAGGTATTGATTCAGCTTGGAGATATACTTGATCGAGGTGAAGATGAAATAGCCATTTTGTCCTTGCTGCGGTCCTTGGATATACAGGCAAAAGCTGAAGGTGGAGCAGTTTTTCAGGTGTGTGCAGCAAAATTTGGACATCCTCACTGTTGGGCCAAACTATTAGATGCTTTAGTTACTGTGTTTTCAGTATCTGATTTGATGTATAAGCAATGTATTCGGCCATTGTGAAACACTGATGTCATATAGGTCGCTTCGCAAGATGACAATCCACCATACTGTGCAATAATTTTAAGAATTCTCTCTTCAATTGAATTATCTTGGTGCAGATTGAGAAATATTTTTACATATTTGTTGATCATTTCGTACTTAATATCTTTGATGGTGTTCTCTGCAATGATTTAGGTCAATGGGAATCATGAGAGTATGAATGTGGAAGGGGATTTTAGATATGTGGAATCTGGAGCATTTGAAGAGTGTATCGATTTCCTGGAATACTTGGATGACTATAAAGATGACTGGGAAGAAGCTTTTGTAGACTGGATTGGTGTCTCTAAAAGGTTGAAAGAAGATAGGAAAGTGTCCCAAAATTATTGGGATCCGTGGAATTTAGTGAGGGTACTGAAATCCTCTGTATTTCATTTTCGAGTTACTATTTTAATTATACTTCTGATAAAATTTTCCAAATATTAGGACAGAGGCAAAAGGGTGTGATTGCCAGATCAATCCTTTTCAGACCAGGTGGTCCATTGGCATGCGAGCTAGCAAGGCATGCTGTTGTTCTTAAGGTTAATGACTGGGTCTTCTGTCATGGTGGTCTTGTTCCTCACCATGGTAAAAATTTAATGTAGTACTACCTTTTGATTTTCTGGTGTCCTTGCTAGCTGGAACTTTTATTATACAAGTTTTATTTATTTCTTGTTTGCATCGCCTGATAGGAGTGTTGGTCCTTCCACAGTTGCATATGGCATAGAGAGGATGAACAGGGAATTATCTCACTGGATGAGAGGCCTCAGTGAGAGTGATGACAACCCTAACATCCCTTTCATAGCCACCAGGGGATATGACAGTGTAGTTTGGAACCGCTTGTACTCGAGAGATATTGAAGATTACGATGAATTTCAGGCTAACCAGGCATGTAAATAACAATGTTTTGATTTCGTTTGCGTATTCAGTTGTTTTGATTTCATTGCAGTGTTAACTCTTTGTTTCAAATTGCTTAATATTGGATCAGACTGAAGATTACCTAGAAAATGGGAAATGGGAGAAAAATGATTAGTTTCAGAGTGGGGTTTCCTTGATTATTTTTCACTATTGAGTTCTGGAATGTTGTCTTTGTTAGACAACCACTAGACCCAAATTTTATTTTTCCTCTGTATATCAAGCTAACAGCCTTTTGCTGACTTATTTGGCTTTTGAAATTTCTGTCAGGTGCATTCTATTCTTGAAGAGACACTAAAAGCAGTTGGCGCTAAGGCAATGGTGGTGGGGCATACTCCTCAAACTGTAGGAGTAAACTGGTATGAAGCCAAACTTTTCTTTTGGGCATTTCTCTTCTTTGATGTCAAATGAAAGTACTTTTGTTTCACCAAGGTTGCTGGCTATGGATTGTTCTCATCTTTGGTAGATTTAGTTCTTAGGTTTATGGATTCTTCCCTGCAGTAAATTCAATTGTAGCATATGGCGGATTGACGTTGGAATGTCCAGTGGAGTTCTTAATTCAAGACCAGAGGTAAACTAAATTTTAGTGGCTGAATCTGTTTGAATTCTCTTAAAAGATTTAACTAATGGAATTACATGAGATCTTTGATTCATAGAAACCAGTCTAAAGCACTTCTCTGGGCATGTTGACAAGGACTTAGAGCTTAAGTTCAACTTGTTGTCATTGCCTTGTAGTTTGGAAACTTTGGGAAATTTATTTTTAATATTTGATTTGCTTCCACGCATCACTATCAGATGTAAGCTTCCATTAGTGTTTTATAGTGATGTAGGTAATTTAAAATATATAATTGGAGTATGTTTTACAGGTTCTAGAAATAAGAGACAATAAAGCAAGAGTTATAAGAAGCAAAAGGGATGCGTTGGGTGGACTTCAGTGTGTCGATTATACATAGGGACAAGCAAACAAGAGGTTTCCATGTCTCAAACTGTTTGTACAAAAAGAAGAATAACTGTAATGACGATAAAAGGAGCAACACCATTTTTTACTGTCTTAAGAGCAGAAGCAAAAGAGCAGAAGAGAAGCAAAAGCACCCATTGTATCATATATTCCCAGAAAAATTTTTTATCCTTGCCTCACTTAAACTGAATTTGGTTTTACTGTAAGATTAAATTCAAATTTATTGCTAGTAATTCAACTTGTAGATTTGCCTTGTTCATAGTGGAGATGTTATGTACTAATTGCTTTCTTTGTTGACACCTTTACTTGAAGATTGGATTTGGAGAAATTCTAAATGCATTTTTTTTTTTCCCAACAAATTCTATTTTATCCCTTAATTAATTAATAAAAATAAACAAAAAAATTATGAATCTCTCTAGCACCACAATTCTTCTTCTTCTTCTTTCTCTTCCTCGTGGAGTGTAAATTTGCTCTTTTTTATTTATTTATAATATTTGTGTTCAGGGGCCATTAATTTAGTGTCCACGTCATTAAAAATGCTGCATTACATGGATTTTAACGATTTTTCGGACGGAATATATGAATTTGACAATTTTAGTTTATTTGTAGACCAATTTAAAATGCCCTTAGAATTGATGAATGTATTTGTAGTTAAAGCGAATAGTTGGCCGGTGTTCCTTGATTTTGATGCCCAACTCCAACGTCTACCTTCGTAAACTCCGCTAACCTGAACACCCTCTGCGCATTATATCACTCACACTGCCTCCATCTCTTTATGCACGCCTTCCGTAACCTCCTCAACTCTCTTATCCTGCGCACCTCACTCACCACAATGACCGCCTATCTCGCCCTCCCCTCCATTTCTTTCAACTCCTCCTGCTTATCGGGCCTCCGAAATGGAACCGGAAGACCCCTCGGTGTCCGAAGCCTTGGGCGATCTAGGGTTTTTATGAGCGTTTCAGTTGGATCGCAGACTCTGGTCGACGATGTCTTGTTCTCTGATTACAAGCCCTCCTGCGCTTTCCTCTTCCCTGGCCAAGTGAGTTCGTTGCTCCCCGCCATTATTTTGCTTTCAAAATTTCAAATCTCAATTTGATATGAAAATTTGTAATTTGGGTAAAATGGTAGAACAAATTGTAATGGGATATAATCGAATAGTTAAATTTTGATTTTTTAATTCTGGATTGAGCTTCATCCATTGTACTGTTTTTGTAACTCAGGGTGCACAAGCAGTTGGAATGGGAAAGGAAGCTCAAAGCGTGCCTGCAGCTGCTGAGTTATACAAGAAAGCAAACGATATTTTAGGGTAGCATTTATACAGTATTAATTAATATGTGTGCAGCCCATATGTAATTATTTTCATTTCAATTAATGGAAAATAGTTTTGTTAGTGAATTAGTGTCTTTGTTGTGTGCAGGTTTGATCTTTTAGATGTTTGTATCAATGGACCAAAAGAGAAGCTAGATTCAACTGTTATAAGCCAGGTATGTGCTGCATTAGTTGTTGACTTTATGGGTAGTGCTACTACAGAAATATAATTTTTCTACTCCATGATGTGTTTCAAATGTTCACTTGTTAGTCAATGATTTTCGCGGTAGAGAAGCTAGATTCAAATGTTGAAGGATAAGATTCTATATTCGTAGTCGTTGATTAGCATATACTACTACGGATTTGCAGCCAGCTCTTTATGTCACAAGTCTAGCTGCTGTTGAGTTACTTCGTGCACGTGATGGAGGTCAGCAGATCATCGATTCAGTTGATGTCACATGTGGTCTAAGTTTGGGAGAATATACTGCTCTAGCATTTGCTGGGTCATTCAGGTGAGTCATCCAACTGAGAAAGATATTCTATGGTTGCAACTGTATCGAAGGTCTCATATCAAACCAAGAATGTGTTGACTGTTAACTTAGTGACCTCATTTTTGTGACTGGCCACACGGAAGAGATTAAATATGAATTCAACTGTTCAGATGCTACTTTTCCATGTTTATAATTCAGGGGAGACGAAGCATCACTTTCATTGTTTACCAAGTGCTTGGTTTAGGGTAGGAGATTAATGCAGTGGTAGAAGATGGAGCAGATTTACTGCATTTGTCTGATCTTCTGTAGTGGTTACTGTATTAATGTTCCCATTTTCATTGATTGGTTTAATACAGCTTTGAGGATGGACTCAAGCTTGTCAAACTGAGGGGAGAAGCCATGCAGGTAACTTTATAGTTGTGTAATGGCCGTCTAAGAGTCATGTTTCCTGGAAGGGATGGATTTTTTTGTGATATGCTTCCTTTTTTAACTTTCTTCAGGAAGCTGCTGATGCTGCCAAAGGTGCCATGGTCAGTGTCATAGGATTGGACTCTGACAAAGTTCAACAGTTGTGTGATGCAGCCAATCAAGAAGTTGATGAAAATAACAAAGTTCAGATTGCAAATTACCTATGTCCTGTAAGGACTATGAATCCAACTTAATCAAGCCCGACTAGGTGATTGTTTCCTAATTGATTTTATCGACAATTTTGACCATGACATGGAATGGCTCTACTGTGGTAGGGAAATTATGCTGTATCTGGAGGTGTGAAGGGAGTGGAAGTGTTAGAGTCCAAAGCGAAGTCATTCAAGGCCCGAATGACGGTATCATTCTTCATTTTTTACTTGGATGCAATTCCATACTTACTCAATTAATTAGCAATGACAAAATCCCCCTTGCCCTTCCCCTTTATGCTCAGGTGCGTCTAGCTGTTGCTGGAGCTTTCCACACAAGTTTTATGGAACCGGCTGTATCAAGATTGGAAACCAAATTGGCAGCAACGCAAATCAGAACTCCTAGAATACCAGTTATCTCTAATGTTGATGCACAGCCACATTCCGATCCTGACACAATTAAGAAGATATTGGCTCGTCAGGTAAGGAAGCAGAACTTTCTTCTCTCCATCACGTCAGATTTCATGGTAGATAATATTAATTTGAACCCCAAACTCAAAATCACAGGTGACTTCTCCTGTTCAATGGGAAACAACAGTCAAAACTCTCCTTACCAAAGGGGTGAAGAAGAGCTATGAATTGGGACCTGGAAAGGTAGAAATTAGTTCATCATGGATTAGGGTGTTGGTTCAAGTAGTGTACATATAAATTATTATTTTATTACTTGTCTTCTTTCTCCATTCTGAGTTTATCTTTGGATCATGCATCAGGTTATAGCTGGCATTGTAAAGAGAATGGAGAGAATTGCAGACATTGAGAACATTGGGGCTTGAAAAGGCTATTAGAGTTTTTCGGGAAGTTAATACCATATTAGAGTTTTGTTTGGTGGTTAGAGCTTGTATTTTCTAATAAAGTTGGGTTCTTCTCCATTGTAAGCTTTATGAATCAGGGTTAGTGCATAAGCTGAAAATTTGAAATTTTGAATTGCTCAAACTAGGTTGGGGGTGTTGTAGACTGTTGACATATAAAAGTGATGAACATCAGTGATGATTTTATTAGTAGCCTTGTAACTCCAATTGTGGATCATGAAATCTCTCTCCAACTCATCTTATTGATCAACATCAAGTATCTTACATTACATGCAGCTGCAATAATTTGACAGTTCCCAATCTAATTCAAACCTAGAAAACAAAAAATAATAAATAAATAAAGCAAAGTCTAACTTTGCGGTGTCCGTCGGAGGCGGCGAAGCCGGTCGATCCAGCTGTCCTCCGGAACCCGATCAGCCCAATCGGGAGCGACTCCAGCGAAGGAGATTCCTCGCATGGCCTCCATAACCCTCGTCGCATTCTCCGGCGTCAATGGCGCATTCCTGCGATTCTCGTCTTCTCTAAAAGCCCTCATCACCGCCGAATCAGAAGCCTCTCTCGCCCTTCTCTCTTCTTCGCCTGCTTCTTCTTCTTCGTCTTCGCTATTGCTATTACCATTACGCTGCACGTCGTTGTTTAGGCGGAGCGATGAGATTCCTCTCTCCGCGTGATCCACAATCACACCGTTGGAGAGCATCTGCGGGTCAGACCCAACGGTGTCGTTTCCGGTCTGCTCTTCATCTTCGGAATCCAAGGCGGAGACTGGCTGGTAGTACTCGGCTGCATCGTCGTCATCGATGTTCGTGTCCGAATCGCTTCCGCTGGGGTTGTCAGTAGCTGCAACTACATCTATAACACACATTAATAACAGAACTAAAATGAAAAATAGAGAAAATAAACTGAAAGAGAGAGTTTTGGAAAAACTATTAAAACCTTCCATGAAATCATTTGGAGAGATGGCGTTCATGGCTTCAGTCTTTCAGAGAACCAACCAAATCTGAGAGCAGCAGAGGCGTTTGAGTGAAAAGTGAATGACTCCGCTATTCGCAACGTCGTATAAAGCACAGAGAAAAATATGTGATAATATGCACCAGCCGGGAATCGAACCCGGGTCTGTACCGTGGCAGGGTACTATTCTACCACTAGACCACTGGTGCTTGTTGATAATAACGGACAAAGTATTTCTATATATACAGAAGTTTCATGTACAGAGTACAGGTCAACAAACCTATAGACACATATGGTCACGGGGGGCTGGAGTTTCAACTTGAACCACACGTTTGAGCTCTTGAAGTTCTGCCTGGCCAGTGAGGGAGGGAGTGCAAGCGGGAAAATGGCAGTTCCCATATTCAGGGCCTCTGTTCCCAAGTCTCATCCTCTCATTCATTCCCTATCTTCTACTTTATCAATCACTGAAGAAACTAATTCAAAGAAGAAAAGGTTGCTCTCTTGTGCTTCATCGGAACTAAACCCAGTTCGGTGAGCCAATCTTAATTACCATTAATGAATTTCTGTGACATTTTATGTGTATAAAACATGTGGGTTGATAATTAATTGTTGTATGTTTGGCATGGTTTGTAGACCAGAGCTGTCGCTGTCTTTTTGTGTTGGAACTCATCTTATTCCACACCCCAACAAGGTAGTGCACACTTCCCACCATGCCATGTTTCTTATTTGTGCTGGGCATGAAGTTTTTATAAGAAATTATAGTATGTATTATTACATTTGTAACATTTACAAGTGTTGATGATGTTTCAAAAGGTTGACAAAGGTGGGGAAGATGCTTTCTTCGTGAGCAGCTACAATGGGGGAGTTATTGCTGTTGCTGATGGTGTCTCAGGGTATGGAAATTAAGTGTACTACCTATCTTATGGTATTATGAATTTTAAATAGAAAATTGGGTTAATGAACTTCTGAATCAAGAAGTAGACACACAATTCAGCTGTTAACTATCAATATGCTTCTAGTCATTTCTTGGTTTCAGAATTTGTGATCTTCTCATTTTTGGCTTTCCAGTTGGGCTGAAAAGAATGTGGATCCTTCATTGTTCCCTAGAGAACTGATGGCCAATGCTTCATATCTTTTGGGAGACGAGGAGGTAGTCTTGTTGGGTCAATATATATAATGATGTGTTGTTTCTCTCAAAACCAAGTATCACTTGTATAATATTTGCAGAGCCATTCTTGGTAATTAGATTTTTCAGTATGTTCATATGTTGTTTTGGTTAACAAATCCAAGGCATGTCGCCTATATAGCAGGTGAACAACAATCCTCAGATTCTGATAGGAAAAGCACATGCTGCTACCTCCTCTGTAGGTTCTGCAACTGTGTAAGTTCATCCTTTTGTGCAAGAGATTCTGGCTATAGTTATATATTTTTTCAAGAGCATCCTCACACATTTTCTGGCATATCTATTTACTTCAGCTTTCCTTTTGTCTGAGTAGAATTGTTGCCATGCTGGAGAGGAATGGTATCCTGAAAATTGCAAATGTTGGGGATTGTGGACTAAGGGTTATTCGTGAAGGTAACACCCAATGCTTTTCATTTGTGCACAAGTTCTGAGCTTTCCATTGCTCTTTTGAATTATTTTATCTTTTCTTCTAAATTGGCATTGTGACTTGCAGGTCAAATAAAGTTTTCCACATCTCCACAAGAACATTATTTCGATTGTCCATACCAATTAAGCTCAGAAGCTGTTGGCCAAACATATCTGGATGCCATGGTATTGACACCAATCTCACACTATGCGAGTGCTTTCTGCATTCTAGTCACTGTAAACTTTCCGTTCAGTGTCCTTGTTTGAATCAACTGGAGACAGTTCATGCACAAATGATTGTGGGATAATCCCTCTCCAATTGCAGGTTAGCAGTGTAGAGTTGATGGACGGAGACACCATAGTAATGGGCTCAGATGGACTTTTTGATAATGTTTTTGACCATGAAATTATTACGACAGTGACAGGATACAGAGATGTTGCTGAGGCTGGTATGTGTTTCCTCAATCAACTAGTGTTATGGGGGGTTACTGATTGTTAACTCAGCACATATTTTCTTTCTAACTGAATTGATTTTAATGGTAGCAAAGGCATTAGCTACTTTGGCAAGCAATCATTCACTGGATTCAAACTTTGATTCTCCCTACTCCTTGGAGGCCAGATCCAAGGTAATGTCATTTATCTGACTTCACCAACTTTTAAATCATAATACTTTCTTGCAATGGAAACATAACTTATGTGTTGCCTTGCTCTGTCGCATCTTTCAGGGTTTTCAGGCTCCTTTGTGGAAGAAAATTCTTGGAATGAAGCTTACAGGCATGATCTATCTGGTTTAATATTATGACAGTAAGCCCTGATTCTTTGATGTCATGCCTGACCTGATTTGTTTGTGTTCTTTTTTCGGTACAGGTGGAAAGCCCGATGATATTACTGTGATTGTTGGTCAGGTTGTAAGCGTATGAAGCATTTTGCTCTTTTACAACAAATTCAAACTTCAAAAACAAAATTCCCTTTGCAGGGTAGCTGTGCTATAGTTATACTTAGATTTTCATTCGTTTTAACAGTCTTGTAACTTTTGATAGATCCTCAAAAAGACTACAACAACTGAATGAAAAATATCCATTCATATTTTGTCTAAAAAAGTACTGCATTGGCAAATGGTGTAGCGTTTATGCATTAGGCAAGATATTGCTATAAAACTACATGTACATCATATATTGTCACATCTTTAGTATTATCCCCGAAGTTCCACTTGAAATTTTTGTACGTTTTGTGCACCTAATATTGTGCAAGCATCATTGTGGAGCCACAATGTCTTAACTGCCCACTTGGGGCAACCATGAAGTTCACAAAACAATTTGCATATCTCATACGCATGCTTGAGCCACACCTAAATTTGGAGTGAGAAATTCACAACTAAATGTTTTAGCTATGAAATTCTGAGCTCTTTAATGCTGCTCAGTCAGTTCTTGAGACAAGGGGATGGTAACATAACAACAATAACAATGCCTAAAGCTACTACTGAGATCTCAGAAAATTCATGGACCGGTAGAATAACAGAACCCATAAGGCGTCCCTAAACTTAGAAGCAGAAATCAGTAACAGCTATCCAACATTTATGCCCATGAGAACTAGAATATAACTCAAAACTTTATGATTGATTAATCATCCATACATCAAGAAACCTTGATTATTAGAACAATAAATATTATCGAAACATACAACAAATGGGTACAATACAAATAAATTAGCCTCAACAATGAATCTGGCTTACTGGTTACTACGGCCTATTAAATAAACTGCAGTGGAGCCTGAAAAATTCCAATTGACCTGCTTACCGATCCTTCGTGTGAAGCAAACTCTAATTGTCAATTGTACAGAGTTATCTGTAATGCAACAGCAAAATCTCCTTTGTCTTTAATGGTTGTTTAGGTTACAGTGCCACTGTTACTCCTACCATTGAGGTCTTGGAAAAAGGTTTTTGAGGCTTCATATGTGGACCAGCAGATAGCAGCAGCAGGGGCATGGAAGAGCATTCTTGGAACCCATCCCCGCACAAGCCCTTTGTATCCGTCCTTTGTCACTATTGTTCGAAACACATGTCTAATCGAACCATTTTTAAATCTGTCACATCCGCAAATACCCTGTACAGCCAACAGATATATCCATAAATTCACTGGCATCATGTAGCCTATGTTTTATCCATCAATGGTTTCAATTCTTGATATATTGTCCAATCAGACTGATTAGAATTATGCAGGACACCGATGAAATTTTCAAGAGACACAGAGGAAATAATCAAATAAAGGAAGGTGGATGAAGCTCTTGAAGTTTAGTAGAAAGCTTATTGTCACAATGTTTCCTTTTGAATAATAAAAAGCTTTTTGTCTGCTCCATTATCATTTCCATGCAAAACCAGTAGCTTTTTGACATAAATTTTCTCTCCTCTATGATTCTTCACAGAAAGCAAAGAAGAACATACTACCGATCTACAAGTATTGCCACCCCAGTTCTAGAAACAATAAGTTAGGATCAACAATTTTCATCCGTAGAGAAATTTTAATGGAATCTGTTAAAAGAACTGGCTAATGCTACAGCAACCAGGAATCATGGGGTAATGAAATACAGACAGTAGACTTGTTTGGTAACTAAAGGTGATCAATTGCACAAGTATCTACTATCTTCTCGGATACTTGTTTTTGGTCCAAATTGTGCAATGCTTTTAAGCTCAATTTACTAAAGCAAACTAAGCTAAGATTGATAAACTGATCTTAAATTAATACACCAAGGCCTAAAAATTCCCCAATAAAAGACACAACATCAAACATCAACATGGGTAAAGCTAACAAGAAGTAGACTAAAAAGACCATACCTGACACTGTAATTGAGTTTTGACCACATCAAGCGGTGTAGTGACCACAGAAGCCAAGCCCCCCGCTGCAGCTCCAGCAGTGGCATGCACAATCAACCGCTCGTCGTCGGCGCTCTCCGGCGAAATCTCCATCAAACCCTTCTTCACCGCTTCGTACGTCGAGAAATGCGCCGCCGTAAATGGCGCATTCATCAGCACCGTCGTCCTATAAGACGCGTAGAACGCTCTAAACCCATCTTCCCTGAACACCTTCTTCACGCAATCCCACACACCCTTGTAAGGACTATTACCCAACTGCAGCCTCTGCTTCACCATATCCATGGGCGTAAAAACGGCGTCGCTTGCCACTGTGGCGAAAACGCCCGAAACCGCGTGGGCAGCCGAGTTGTTCGGGTTCCCGCCGGAGAAAAACTTCTTGCAGACCTCGTAAACCGAGAAATAGACGGCGTGGGCGGGCCCGGCCCCGAGGCCCATTGCGCCAATGCCGCGGTAGAGTCCAGCGGGGCCCTCGGACTTTAAAATGGATCCAAGGGCCTGTCGGACTCCGACCGTCTTAATCGGGCAGGATCCGAGAGCTTGCATATGGGTCTTGACGGTGTCGACGGGAAACATAGCCATGTGTTCGACCATTCCGGCAATGGAGCCGGCAACCATGAACTGCCAAAACTGGAGGCCGTCGTGGGCAGAGACGGTGAGGTCTGGTTGGTAGTCTGGGGGCTGAGGAATTGTTCGAAAGTCTGGATTTTGAAACTTGGCCGTGGCGTCGGTGGCCATGGAGAGCGAGAAGTGTGTGATTGAGGAAAAGGGTGTTCGGAAATTTGGGTTTTCCAGATGAGTTGGGGTTGAATTGATGTGAAAGTTAAAGAATTTGAGGTGTCGAATTGAACTGGTTTCCGATGCCTTCATAAACAAAAAAGTTATATCAAGGAGAGAACTTGAGGAGTTGCATCTTTTGGCATTAGTATTTGAGTCTTGGCTTTAAGTTTAACGAGTCAACAAGAAACTCAAGTTGGAATAGAAGATGAATGGATGATTGTGTTTTTAGGGTTCCAAAGATTTCGGATTTAGGGTTTTTTATTTGGGTTTTTCAAATAATTTTCTTATGAGATAGTACGGGTGTCCCAACTCCCAAAAGTGGATTTTAAAATTCCAACAATATTTAGTAGGAATGCATACGGTTCAATTCACAAATTTTTATTCATATCCAATATACAAATTGCGGTATAGTTATTTTCATATCTATATCCGATCCACATGTTCGGATATCTATAAAATCGGATCAAATAACAAATAATAACATAAAAATTATTTAGCAATTACACAACATAAAAATTATCCCTCAAATCAATTTAATAGTTACACAACATACTATATAAAAGTTATAAACTATATACTATTATTATATGAACTATTATAAACTATAAACTATATATATTTATAACTTTTATAATAGATTTCATTGTCAAACTAATTTAAAATACTCTAAACTTAAGCTATATAATAATATATATAGTTTATAAACTATAATAAGAGTTTTGATTTACTTTATAATAGGAATTAAACATATACAAATATATATATAAACTAATTAATAATTTGATATATATAATTTGCGGATCGGATCAGATATATCTATGGTTTTCAATATTGATATTCATATTCGATTTACAAACGAAAAATTACAAATTGGATCAGTACAATATCCACAAATTACGAATCAGATCAGATCGGTAGGCGAATTTTCGGTATATTTGTTTAGTCGTTTCTGGTTAAGTTTTTAATGAATTTTATAAAATTTAAATGTCTTCGACTAAAATTTTAATATTTTATTAAGTGATAAGTTTTAATGAATTTAGATAAAATTAAAATTTTAACAAATTTTATTTGAATTTTAATAGATTGTATGAAATTTTTTAAAATTCTTTAAATCTCCGGGTTGGAGAATAAAGTAAGGTTGATTTAAGGCCCACTGTAGTGGAAATGGGCCCTGTTATTGTTTCTGTTTTTGGCCCACACTCACTCCCTGATGCTCTGTCTATTCCCTAGTCCAAGGATCTTGGAAATCCCTTGCTCTACTGAGAAAGTATTAGCTGCGCTCCATACACAACATGTCAAGCTCTGCCTGTCCAATATAATTTCTCCATGTGGTATTCTTATCAAAACCCGTAAAAAATCCAGTTCTATCTGAAGAAAATTGCCAGTTTCATATGAGAATTAAAATGCATTTTTGCTCTTATGTCAAGTAGTAGGACTGAAGAAAAAAATGTATGCAATTTCTATTGCTACTATTGAAAATTTTCGAATATCTGCAAAGAGTCAAAGACCAAAGTGATTTTTACTTTTTAATGACAATTTTTGCAAAGTGATTAGTTTAAGATTGTTTAAAAGGCTTCATGGCATACATACAAGCTTGTGTGTGTTTCAAAGGAAATCAATTTAATCAAATGTTTTTTCTTGGTGAAGCATGCAAGCAAATTTCTGATCAACACAACAAGAAACTATAAGCTTTAAACAATCTTATCAGAACTTGTAACAAGAAGATTGATCAGTTTTGTTAATGCTCATGGCCTTGCGAAATGTCTCCAATGAAGGCATTGATGTTAGTTTGAGATGATCCACCTTGTGCAATTGCACCATGACATATCTGCTGGACTTGTCTGGCTCTTCTCCTAATTTCCTTCCCTTCATCATCCTCCAAATCCATAAACTTGTTCACCAACTCTGCAATTTCCTCTCTTGTCACCAAATTGTCCATTTTTGCCTCAGCTTTCACCCTCCACCCAATCTTCCAATCCTCCACAATGACTTTGCTATTCAAGCCTTGATCCATAGCTATGGGAAAGGTCAGAAAAGGAGTACCAGCAAAAACACCTTCCCGAACTGAGTTCCACCCACAATGTGTCATAAACCCCCCAATACAAGAATGGCACAACACCTTCAATTGGTCACACCAGGGCACTACCAACCCAATATCACCACAAGCCTCTTTTAGCCTATTGGTCTCCCCTCGAGTCACCCAAAAGAACCGAACCCCACTCTTCCTCAAACCAGCTGCAATCTCATCCATTTGTGCACCAGAAAATGACATAAAGCTTCCCATGGAGATGTACAACACAGAATTACAAGGTTGGGAATCTAGCCATTGGGAATGGTTAATAGCACTAGGGTCATCATTGGCTTTGAAGTCAGGTATTAATGGGCCAATGGTGTAAATGGCTAGTGAGAATTTTGATCTTAAAAAGTCAATGACTTGGGTTTCAAGCTCATAGATGGAGGGGAATAAGAGGTACTGTGCTTTGGGCACCCAAGAAAAACCTTCATTGATGTGGGCTAGAATTTTTGGGTAGCATCCATCGATGAAATGAGGAAGATCTACTAGTCTTGTACTAGAAACTCCTGGTATGTAGTCCACACGTTCATTGCCCCTCTCTATTAACCAAGTAGCCAAATTTAAAACCCAAAAATAAATTTGAAAATTAAAAAGAAAAAAGAAAAAAAGAAGTGACAAATACTCACTTAACAAGTCAACAGGAAAATGCCCATTTTCCGCAAAAAGGTGAAAATGTTGAAATACGGAGAAAACGGACGCAGGCATGGGCCAAAACGACGCCGCTTGGATATTCCTTCGGTTTCCGACTCCAATTGCCCAATGCAGAAATGTGTCAGCCACTATCAAAGTAGGCGGCTGCTCGAGCTGATCCAGGAGCCGCTCGAACGGGGATTCCATTTTGGTCATGATAGCTTCGAAGAAGGCATCCATGTCGGCGGCGCGGACCAGCTCCGATGGGATAACATTGGGTATTGTGGCGAAGTGAATGTTTTCCGGCTTGGCTTCGGAGCTGATGAAGCCGAGCCACTCTTCTGTGAGGACGAAGGTGATTAGAATATTCCCCTTTTGTGAAGCTAGTAACTTGCAGAGGTTCATCATGGGGTTGATGTGGCCCCGACCAGGATAGGGCATGGCCACCACGTGGCAGACGCTGATTGGTTTTTCCCTCATGGAATCCATGTCCGTATTCTTTGATGAAATCAGGTTGTGGGATCGAGTTTGGTTAAAGGCTTGCAGCTTGTGGAGGGGATTATCAAGAAGAAAGACAATATTTTGGGTAGGCACTGTGGAAGACAACTTTTTTGATGGGAAAAGCAAACACTGAATGACCAAAGTATCCCTTTTGGTGATACGAATTAACTGATTTACCATTTACACAACTGTTACCGTTCATTGTTTTCTAACATATTAATTAGGAGTAATCGGTAATGCTTGCTATGTTAATTTTTGTTCATCAAATGACGTGCAATTTTTACTTGTTAATTAAATTAATGATGATTAATGATCCAATTAAGTTGAATTCAATTCCACTTGAATCCATTCAATTATAGGATAATTTGGAAGCTAGACACTGTACCTTGTAAGACCAAACAAAGATTTTCTCTGTCAACTTTTATTTTATATTTTATCAAGATGGATGATTCAGATTTGGAAACTTATTTAACAATTTGAAAATAAATATCACTAAATTAATAGTTACATGATTTCATGTCCTTAAATTAAGGACATAAATTTCATGAAACAACATACTAATAATTGCTCTCTCAAAAGCCATGAAGGCTATTGTATATTGAAGAACCAACCTCAACATGTAGATTAGTAGATATTGAGACAAATTTCATATTGAGAATGTGAGAAATTTACTAGTAACTTATAAGGATTTGAGGAAAACACTCTTATTAGAACTTCGAACAAAGAAGATTGATCAATTTTGATAATGCTCATGGCCTTGCGAAATGTCTCTAATGAAGGCATTGATGTTAGTTAGAGATGATCCAGCTTGTGCAATTGCACCATGACATATCTGCTGAACTTGTTTGGCGCTTCTTCTAATTTCTTTCCCTTCACCATCCTCCAAATCCATAAACTTGTTTACCAACTCTGCAATTTCCTCTCCTGTCACCAAATAGTCGGCCCTTTTGTCCTCAGCCTTCACCCTCCACCCAATCTTCCAATCCTCCACAATCAACTTGCTATCCATGCCTTGATCCATAACAATGGGAAACGTCAGAAAAGGAGTACCAGCAAAAACACCTTCTGAAACAGAGTTCCACCCACAATGTGTCATAAACCCTCCAATGCTAGAATGGCACAACACCCTCAATTGGTCACACCAAGGCACTAACAACCCCATATTACCACAAGCCTCTTTAAGCCTATCGATCTCCCCTCGAACCACCCAAAAGAATCGAACCCCACTCATCCTCAAACCAGCCGCAATCTCATCCATTTGTGCACCAGAAAGTGAAAGATAGCTTCCCATGGAGATGTACAACACAGAATTATAAGGCTGAGAATCTAGCCATTGTAAATGGTCACTACCACCACTAGGCTCATCATTGGCTTTCAAGTAAGTTATTAATGGGCCAATGGTGTAAATGGGTAGTGAGATTTTTTCTCTCAAAACATCATTGACTTGGGTTTCAAGTTCATAGATGGAGGAGAATAAGAGGTATTGTGCTTTAGGCACCCAAGAAAAATCTTCAAGGACATGGGCTAGAATTTTTGGGTGGCTTCCACCGATGAAATTAGGAAGGTCTACTAGTCTTGTCCTAGAAACTCCTGGTATGTAGTCCACACGTTCATTTCCCTTCTCTATTAACCAAGTAGCAAAATTAAGCTAACATAAAAATAAAAAATTATAATAACAACAACAAAAAGATGGCTATTAACCAAGTAGCAAAATGATAAAGAGTCAGAGACACTCACCCAACGTGTCAACTGGGAAATGCCCATTTTGCGCAAAAAGATGAAAATGTTGAAAGACGGAGAAAATGGACGCGCACATAGGCCACAACGACGCCGTTGGGATGTTCCTCCGGTTTCCCACACCGACTACCCAAGGCAGGTATGTGTCAGCCACAATCACACTAGGCGGCTGCTCGAGCTGATCCAGGACCCGCTCGAACGGGGCTTCCATTTTTGTCATGATGGCTTCGAAAAAGGCATTCATGTCGGCGGCGCGGACCAGCGCCGGTGGTGTAACATTGGGAATTGTGGCGAAGCGAAGGTTGTCGGCCAGCTTGGCTTCTGATCCGATGAAGCCAAGCCACTCTTCTGTGAGGACGATGGTGATGAGAATATCGCTCTTTTGTGAAGCTAGTAATTTGCAGAGGTTCATCATGGGGTTGATATGGCCCCGGCCAGGATAGGGCATCGCCACCACGTGGCAGACTCTTGTCGGTTCTTCACGGATGGAATCCATGTCTGAATTCTCTGATGATATTAGGTAAGGTTGATGTTGGTCAAACGCTAACAGTGACTAGAAATCAGAGCGTGTGAGAATGATTTGTGAGATTCTCGTTGATAATCTTATGCACGTAAATTCAGATAGATGGAAAATATATATAGCTGGGTCGAATACTAACTACAGTCTACAGTCACAATATTTAACTAAGTCTAATCAATTACAGCTAATAACTAAGTCTGGGGTAAGATTTTTTATCTGTCTTTTCTTTAACTTCTAATGAATAATTAATTATACACATTATAATTTTGATGAATTTGTAATACACATTAACATATAAGTATATCACGAAAGAAAGGAATAGGGTTGGTCAGCAAGAGCCATGAGAATCGATCAACCGTTGGGTGTTTAGATGGCGGTTGACACCATGAAAGAAAAAATAAAAGGTAATCGTGATGAAGACTGAGAAATGAATAATTGGAGCAGAGAAGAGAATTCACAAAACCTGAGTGTTGAATGTGTGGTCTACATTCTTGACAAACGTCACTTTTGTTCTGAATTGTACTTGAGCTAGCACAGCTGTGTGCTGAGCTGGAGGTAGTTAAATACTATCTTCAAACTTTGCTATGCTGAAATATTTAGGAAGAAATATTTGTTTTACTGTGGAATGATTATCACTCTATCATTATTATCATTAAATACATTTTATCTTGTAAGACAGTAAGTTATATAAAATACAAAAAGTTGAATAAAGAAAGATAAGACTACACCCATAATTGGGTAATATACATCATCACACATTGTGGAGTAATATTCATTGAGGTGGGCCTCATTCATGTGGGTTTAATGCATATTAGACGCTGACTGGAAAAATAAAGTGGAAACAGAATTAACAGTGGAAAAACGTGGTGATCTATACTTCAACATTACCAAAAGAATAATTCACTTATGGAGAGTTATAATATTGCTATTAACGAGTTATTTAAAATTTTATTTAGATTCTACATACAATGATGCAACATAGAAAACATGAAGGCTAATCTGCATATGAAAACTCCAAGACGATGCGGTAGATGGTACAGACATTCGTATGCTAACGGATAAGAAAGCTGTTGTTGAGAGACAGATCCCATTGAGGATATAAAACCTTACATAATAGCTGCAGTACTCCTCTTGATGGCTGTAGTTTCGGTTATACCTTTGATAAAATCATCAAGGTTAGCATCAGATGAACCACCTTTTGCAATTGCTTGGTGACACACATTGCTCAGATCTCTTGCTCTTTTTCTCATTTCTTTTCCATCACTGCTTTCAAGATCCATAAATCTGTGCACAAGCTCAGCAATTTCTTCCCTTTTCATCAAATTTTCACTTTCTGCCTCTCTCTTAACCCTCCGGCCAATCTTCCAGTCTTCAACAATTTTCCTGCTATTGGGAGCTTGATCAAGAAACAGAGGGAAGGTGAGCATTGGAACACCAGCAAACACAGCTTCCAGAGTTGAGTTCCACCCGCAATGAGTCCAAAAAGCCCCTACAGAAGAATGGCACAACACCTTCAATTGCTCGCACCATGGCACCACCAACCCCATATCACCACAGCTCTCGTTTAACCGAGAAGCCTCTTCCCGAGCAACCCACAAGAACCGAATCCCACTACTGCGCAGCCCAGCAGCAATTTCGTCCATTTGGGTGCTCGACACTGAAAGGAAACTGCCCAATGAGATGTACAAGACAGAGGCTTTTGGTTGTGAATCTAACCATTTGAGAGAGTCAATGCCATTGTCACTGGTAGTGGTTGATACAGAGCCATTGGATTCAAGCTCCAAATAAGGTATGGCAGGACCAATTGGGAAAACAGGAAATGGGAATTCTGCTTGTAAAGAGTCCATGGTTTGGGGTTCAAGCTCATACACTGAAGTGAACAGAAGATACTGTGCTTTTGGAACCCATGAAATGCATTCCAGGGCAAGCTTCATTACTCGTGGGTCGTCTTCTTGAAATACTTCTCTAACTTCTACTGGTATTTGGTCAACTTTCTGCTCTCCATGATCTATCACACAGAATCAGACATACCCAATTGTCACATCAATTTCAATTTGGGTTAATCCAAAATACATATCTAGACAATCATATATGATAATATTGATATAAAAACTTACCCATAAGATTGAAACGATGTAACATGTTTAAAAAAGTGGCAGACATGGTCCAAAGCAACGCCACCGGAATATTCCTCCGAACCGCAACCCCAACTCCCCACCGGACCTCTACATCAGCTACGATGGTGGAAACCGGCGGCTGAAGCCGGTCCAGGAGCCGCTCAAAGGGAGCTTCCATCTTAGTCATAACAGCTTCGTAGAAGCCCGGAAAGTCAGCTGCTTTAAGCCGCTCGGCGGGGATGACGTTTGGGATGGAGGCGAAGCGGAGGTTATCCGGCTTGGCTTCGGAGCCGATGAAGCCGAGCCACTCGTCGGTGACGACGAAGGTGATGAGAATTTTGGGGTTTCTCGAAGCCAGTAACTTACAGAGGTTCATCATCGGGTTGATGTGGCCTCGGCCCGGAAAAGGCATCGCCGCCACGTGGCGGACGGTGGTTGGTTCGACATTAGAGTCGAAGGTATCCATTAACGAAAGGAAATTGAAAATCCTCTTACCAAAAAAACGAAAGGAAATTGAAAATCTCTATATTTATGCTGATTGACGACTTTCAGTTTGGGAGAACCCGGAGAAGAACAGTTTGTAAAAGAGAATTTTTAATTATTTATATATTTTTGGTTAAATAGTTATTTTAGTTTTTAAAATATTATACTTATATTATATTGTTCTTCAGATTTTTAATTTAAAAAATTAAGAATATTAATTTTTTTAATTTTGTTAATTGAGAATTTTTTTATTAATTTATATATTTCTATCCAAA
>QANT01007987.1:0-13965 GCA_003254885.1 Purshia tridentata | reverse complement strand
AGCTACCTTGCTTATTTATATATATATATATATTGAAACTAGAAACTTTTAGATTTTAGTTCTTTAATAAAATTAGATATTGAACAAAACCTAGTGTAAGATTAGAAATTAAATTTAATCCTTTGACTATTGTCCACCTTAGCAACCATATTAAAGTTTTTATTTATCTATTTTCTAAGATTATTATTAATTTATTTGTTCCCAAAATACCTTGTAATTAAATATTTAATTGATTTTTTTATATTCCATATTTGTAAGCGCTAATTTAGAATTAAATGATTTATCCTGATTGGCTCCTCTAATGTTGCAAGATAATTATTCTTAAAAAGAAAAGTATACCAAACAAAAAATTAATGATTAAGACTAAAAATTGTCATGCAAAAAATAGAGAAATAAATAAATTAAAATTACAATATAAGGAAAGAAAGTACTATAGAAAATACTTAAATGAAAATACCAAACTAAAGTATCGAAATAATAAACCTAAATAAAGTACTTAAAGAAAACATCTAAATGAAATTCCATTAATAAACTACCTAATAAAATAAAAATAAACAAACTAATATACCCAAAAAATTTCTTAAAGGAAATTAAGTACCTAAAATAAAGTACCTATAGAAAATACCTACACAAAAGTTTCTAACTTAATGAAAATACCTAAACTAAAGAGAGTATCTAAATTATAGGGAACATATAAAAAAAATGCCCAAATTAATAAAAATATAAAGATGGAGAGAGAGAGAGATTATAGAGATGGTAAAACAAATAAATAAATGCAAGTTTATTTCTAATTTTGAATGAGATTAATTATCTTCATAAATGAATGCCTAAAAATAAGGATAATAAATTTGATCATAAAAAAGGTATATTAGGAAAAATATATATATATTATTGAATAAATTAAGGGATTTTTATTTCTTTAAAATTTTGAACAATTAATAATAAAAATGATAATAATAAGAGATGCTAATTACTATATAATTTATTAAATTATTGAATGCTGACATTGGCTACTAAAAGGACTAAAATTAAATTACAATTTAATAAACCGTTGAAACTATTCATGCATTTTGGCATCAACTTGCACCTCCTCAACTCCCCTTAAAAATTAACTTGGCAATTAATTAAAGTAGTCCACACGTTACAAAACTTACAACAACTAAAAGGGTATAAATTAAGTGATTGTTAGGACTTTGAAGCTAAACCCAGTTCTCCCTCCCTCTCTCTCTCTCTCTCTCTCTGAATTCGATTCTAAGCATGATTAGGGTAGGCATTGCTGCAGAGCTGATAGGGTTATACACAGCAGCCCTTGCAAGGATGACAGAGCGTCTCTTACCAGCAGCAGCAAGGCTCAGGATTAATCTTCGTTTATCTTCTCCGGCTTCCACTCACCACTCTGCTTCTTCTATCTTAATTTTTAGTTTCTAATTTCATTTCAGCTTCTTTAATTTCTTTTTCTTTGCTAAATTCATCATATCTTCTTCTCTGTATTGATTTTTTCTTTCTTAGTTTCTTTAATTTATAGTATAGTTATTTATATGTAATATTCTAATACATTCACAGGCAGCAGCCTGAGAAGTCAATTTAATTGACGCGTTTGATTGAGCTCTCCGACTGTTCTTCATTTTGATGTTTTTCTTTAAACGCCTCTTAATTAGTTGTAAAGGCATCAAGCAACCAATTTGGATTAAAAAGGGTCGTCATCCATACCATTAATCATGATAGAATATTAGAAATGCAGAGCTAAATGAAAAAAAATTCAATTGATTTAAACATATATAGAAATGACCGTCTGTTAATCATGATAGAATATTAGAAATGCAGAGCTAAATGAAAAAAAATTAAATTGATTTAAACATATATAGAAATGACCGTCTGCACATTGGTTGAAATGTTGAATGATGACTACAAGTAAACTTATGTATGATTAATTTATTCAATTTTATATTGATATGTTCAGAACTTCAGATTAAGATATGTATGTTATGTTATGTGAACCTGAACTGATAAACCAAACCACCAATCCCCTGCCTGGCCCAGTTGCCTTTCAAGTTTCAGATAGACCATATGTTAATTAATGTCTTAATGATCACAAAGTGACAGATTACGTGGGACCTCTACATGTTCTTTCTGATAATTAGTCATTAATTTTCTGTGCTTTTCGTTTTGTTTCTTTCGGAGTAATTAAGTTCAACAAGGAAAAGCCCAAGCCCACTTGCCAATTTTCCAACATAATTTAAGTTTGCTTTTCATTCCTCTCCACTCATAACTCTCATCTCATCTATAAAAAAAAAGAAAATGAAAACGATTTTAATTATAAATCATATCAACAAATAAGTCATGAAAGATATTATATATTGATGGATGTTGAAGAAGCTTTGATGCAGGTAAGGTTCATGCACTGCATTCCCTTTTGAGGAATGAGAACACACTGCATGTCCCTCCCTCCTCAACAAGTTCACACCCTCTTATTGAGAAGTGGGTGGGTCCCATATATACAACTCCCTAACCCTTGTGCTCATCTCAGGATCCATCTAATCTAGCTAGCTTCTTGATCGAGTTTGACAATGAAAAATTGAATGAAGCTCATAAACTTCATAGAATACTCCAAGCCCTCAAACTAGGGGCTCCACTAATGTCCAGTTCTAGCAATTATAGCTGCAATTACCAATTCTTTAAATCAGTGACAAAGTGTGCATGCATGGACAATTAGAAGGTCAAGCTTTTACCTCTTTTGGAATTTAAAATGATAACTCATTCATGAATCAAAACCCTACATATATAAATGGAAACATAACCCTGTTCTTTTAAAAAAGGTGAAATGAAGAAGAAACAAAACCCATGACATGATAATATAAGTTGGAAACAATTAAATATGAAAATGGGGAAGAAGAACAAAATGTTAAAAAGCTTGAGTAGGTGAATCAATTATGTTGACTTACGGGGGCTTATTTGAAAATAAGTGAAAAACAAAGGCTAAAACTTGAAAGAGGGTGACTTTAATCAAAGTTGGCTTCCTTCTCTTGGACGGTGAAGACCGAGACGACACTGCCAACACTGGCTTTCTCTCTCTTTCTCCGTCTCTCCTCACTCTTCTGGTATGAATTTCTCTGCAATTCATGAAAAATCCCAGATTTTTTACAAAATCCAAAAGGATTGTATGGTGTCAATAGAAATATAGAAATTGAAAGATTCCAGATTGGTTTATAGATATTTGCTGTGTTTTTTTTTTTATTTATATTAATTCATCATATGGGTTCGTAGGAGTGCAACTTAGTTCAACAACACAACTATATATACATTTTATATTAGTGTTTTATAAATTTTATAGCTTCTGTTTAAATCTTTACTTTTAATTGTGCGATTGCTGAGACGGACGATTAGATCGTCCTCTCTTTGTAAGGCTTTCATTTTATTTTTCGTACGATTCTTAAGAAAATCATATTTTTTTCCTTGATTTACTGCCTGTGTTATTTATATAATCTTTATGTTGTTGGATGAACCTGTTCTTCATCAATCTTTAATGCGTTAGGGCTGTTTTTGAACTTTTTAGCTCTTATTATCATTTCAAGAGCTCTTACTTGATGTAAATTTTGGTGGGTCTTGATCAATTTACTTAATTTGTGTGTTAGAACTTAGAACCAAATTCTAAGAATGACGGGATACGGGTCTTATGGAATTGGAGGACCTTATCCATCATCTTCTTCAAGTTTATCGGCTTTAGCGCCGCCTTTTACGGTTGATCGGTCTGTTTTGAAACCCATTCCAAGCCCACTTGTGGATGCGACTGAGCCACCTTATGTTGCCCCCTCGAACTCTTCTTTGCACAATTGGCTCCCTTCTCCCACAACAGGGTCCAATTTCTTCCCCAATCCCACCCCAGAATTTGATTCAATGCCTTCATCAAGTGCGTATAGATATGCAAGCTTGCCGACTGTTGACTCATCCAATATAAATTTGCCTCCTTTGAACACTATTACTGCAGCTTCATCCAATGCATTCACATATGATGTTGCTGCTACTAGTTTTGTTGAAGCTAAACCGTATTATCCCTCGTATTTATCACCTAAAATTCATGGTGATAGTCCCTTGGTGGTTCCTGATCAGCCTAGTTATGATTGGCTATCTACTTCTCATTTTGCTCCCTTGGACGGGCCCTCTCACAAAGATTACACTCAAAGACCATCTGGTTCGAAGTATACAGCGCAGTGGGGTGGCCTTTGGAATGGAATGGCAAAGTGGGAACAGGGTAAACAAGGAGAATTTGATGGAAGTTTCTGCTCAAAGGAGACGGATGTATCTGGTTCGCTATACAAGAATTACATGAACCAAGGTATGTATTCTCTAAAGTTATGCAGCTGATACATTGTGGAAGCTAATTTTAACTCTTCTTTGTCTTAGTATGCTTCATTGTAAATGTCTCATTTCTGTCTCTTATGTATTTCTCTTTGTTGTAAAATTTAGTCCTTCACGTTACTCATCTACTTCTTGTTTGCTTTGCATGCTGCACTTTCATCGGTATTTAAAAGTAATAGGATGACTATGTGATTATTTTCCTACTCTATTTCCCCCCCTAATATTGTGTATTATGCAGAACCTCATTCCTCAAATAGCTTGAACTCACGTGAAGAAGCATCCCATGGCATCAGTATTCTGGGTTGGGATGGATCTGTGAATGCAGAGCCCTTAGGTGATAAATCCTTTGTTGGGAAAAATTCCAAATTCATCCCTACTGACTTTTCAAAGTCCATCATGGGATCCCCTTCTGTAGTTCCAGAAACCCATCTTAAGGCACCATCCTCACAATTTGCCACAAAGACCACAAACTGTAGAACACCATTCATCGTCTCCTGTGAGAAACGACAGTATGATGCTGGTCTTGATGATATGACATCCATTTCGAAGTCTTCCCCTGCCTTTGTCATCAGACCACCAGCTAGTGGCACTAAATCTTCAGAACCAGAGATAGGTCTATTCAAAAGGTTGAATTCCAGAAATGATGCAGCTGATACAGATCATGGTGATTGTTATCCCTCTTTTGTAAAGGAGTCTTATCTGCCACAAAGTTCTGAAGGCAAAGTTCATTTTGATTCAAGCCAACTCGGCATTCACCTTGGAACAAATGATCCCTTCTCTTTGGAATCGTCAACAACAAGAAACAAAGAGCTGTCAAATAATAAAAGTATCAGCAAGGATGCCTTGGGTCATATGTTCACAGAAAAACCTGGACTTGAAAATTCTCATATTAGTCATGATGGTTTCAATTTGGCACTTAAGACCAACGAATCCATCAATTCTTTTATGAATTCATCTGAGAATTTAGATCCTAATAACCCATCTGTGGACTCACCATGCTGGAAAGGAGTTTCTGGTAGTCATTTTTCTCCATTTGAAGCATCTGAAGATGGAGTTCTAGAACAATTGCCAAAACTAGAGGACTGCAGTGGCTTGAATCTTCAAATGCCACTTATCTTTCCCCGAAACGCTGGTGAAAGTGTTTCTTCCCAAAAGCCTATCAAGAACACAGTTGAATACCATGGATTTGGATGGATGGAAAATGGTTGGACACTTCCTTTGAAGAGATCTTCAGTTGAAAATTCCACTTTTGGAGAACATAAATTAGACAATACCGGGAAGACCACCTATCATTCAGAAAGAAGCCATGATAGAGGACTTAAAGGCTACAGTGTTATCCATAAATCAGGGAATGGAGACAAGTCCTTAGGTCTCTTTGAGCATTCTCATGCCATGCAACAAGGCCATGGAGAAGGTGGAACAACAACTGAAGCGAAGAACACAATATGGAGTTGTGGTGCAGATGTTAAGTTGAATATTAATGACCCCTTGGAATACGGTTCATCACCTGTCGCTTCTCCTGCTATTGAAAATATGTTGTGTTCTCCTTCTGTAGAGGACACTGCTCCTAAGCTTACCAAATCAAATGGGGAAGATGCAGTTCTGAAAATGGATGTCCAGAGGCTGGTTAATACGATGAATAGCCTGTCAGAATTTCTGCTTATTAATTGTTCATACAGTTCGTATCAATTGCAGAAAAAAGATCTTGAGGCCCTAAAAGTTGTGATCAATAACTTGAATTTCTGCATATCAAAGAATGATGGAAAACAGTTGCTGATGGAAGAATCACCATCCTTCCAGCAGACTACTTCTCGGTGTATTGGAGAGTTAAGTGAGCATCATAAGGTAAGTTTCTTGATTTTTTTGAATTTTTTATCAAGACTATTTTATTTGATAAGCAATGGGTGTTTTTTGATGCATAGATGCTCCTGCATGATAATGTTTTGCTTGGCTGAATAATTTGTTCAGGTTGTGAGTGCAGACAGTCCCCAGTTGACCAAAATATTTCCCCCTAACATTCAGAATCCACTTGATCTTCAGGATCCACTTAAGCTTTATAAATCTGTTAAGGATAGCGATGATACTAGAGATTCTGTTTCTGTGAAAAGTGACGTAGACAATATGAAAGAAGAGAAAATGACTCAGGTACTCTCACTCTCTCTCTATCTTGGTCTTGTATACTAATATCATAAAATAAAATGCCAAGTTGTTTTCTTCCCATTGAGGGATGAGAAGTATACAAGATTACTTAATTATCTTGTTATGGACCATGATTTTCTAGGCTCTAAAGAAGATTCTTAGTGAGAACTTTCATGTCGAGGAAACACATCCTCAGACTTTGTTGTACAAGAATCTATGGCTTGAGGCTGAAGCTTTATTATGTTCAACAAATTATAAAGCTCGTTTTAATCGCATGAAGGTTGAAATGGATAAGTGCAAGGCAGACAAATCCAAAGGTTAATACTCTTCCATGTATCATCATAGGTTTTTTTTTATACCTATAAAGGATAAATTTTTATCTTCTCTGATTCTTTTTATTTTATTTTACATTTCCTTTTTCAGATGTGCTTGAATATACTGCAGATATGATGAAGCAATCAAGATCTGAGGCTTCCCCTGATTCAAACCCAGTTGACAAATTGACACCTGAGGACCAGGGCTCTACAAAGTCAATTCTCCAGGATTTACCTAGAGTAAACCAAGAAGATGATGTTATGGCCAGATTTCATATCTTGAGGACCCGTGTTGAGAACTCAAATTCCATTGATGCTGCCAATGTGGATGAATCCAGCTCAAAGGTTTCTCCTGAACCCAACAAGGTAGACAAATTTGCACCCGAGGCAAATGGTAGCCTATCACCTGGTATCTCAATCCAGGATTCTGCCATATCAAGCACCAGTGGCCTGACAAATGATTATGAGGCTTCTGTTATGGCCAGATTTCATATCATAAGAAACCGGGTTGAGAACTCAAAATTCATTAATGCTGCCAATGTGGAGGAACCATCCAGCTCAAATGTGACTCTTGAACACAAGATTGATGATATTGCACCTGAAACATGTGATAGCTCAATGCCTGGGTTCAACATCCCGGATTCTCCCATTTTAAGCACAACCAGCCAAGAAAATGATTTTGAGGCTTCCGTTATGGCCAGATTACATACCATTAAATCCCAGGTTGACAATAGTATGGACATGCATACAGAAGGGCAACAACTGCCAGAAATTGTTGATCTTGGATATGCTGGTAAGAGAAACCTTAGGCCAATTATTAGCAAGAGATCAGAGGATGGAAGTTCAGATGTAAAAGAGCAACCAATTTTGCAGAGTCACAAAGCTGACAATAGTGAAGACAAGCTAGTTGCTGAGAGGGAGTTCCGTCTGTTTGTTGAGGATGGTCCAGGGACACAACATCATAGGATCCACCGGCCTGAAAATCAGCTTCCTGCAGTTTGGCCTTCATCGGATTGGGAACATGTCATGAAAGAGGAGCTTTGGGGGCAGAACTGTTAAACCTGATGCTGTCAACCCAAATATTCCAGGGGGGTGAATGACTCGTCTTCTTCGCCAGACATCATACAATGACTGAGTACATTGTTGTGGTTGTTGCTTTGAAGAGTATACAACTCTCTAAACTTCCTAAGTCCAAAAAAAAATGAAACTTGTTTTAAGAAAGGGAGTAATTAACTCTGATATGATATTCCTGTACAAAGCTTTTGGACTTATTCAAATAATCGGAACATATGTGTTATATAATTTTTGTCATAATCATTTTCATCATCACCATCATCATCATCATCATCATCATCAAATCTTGCTGTCTCTCTGTCTTGTGTGTACGCATTCACCCTTGCATTTTATAATGAACATTGTAATTTCAAACAGATCCAAATGTATGATTTTGAACGATACAACTGATGATATTGTACATATGATAAACACTAGAAACATGCCCTGAGTTTAACCAAAAATGAAACCGAAGCTATTTCCTCCAAGGACACCTCGATGGTGGGAAAACAATATTGTAACCCCAGAACTGCAGACACTTTCATTTATTCACATTCAGGTTTACTCCGAATCTCGTTTTGTTCTCACAGTATAAATTGAAGAGAAAATTCAATGGCTTTTGCACTACTCTAAGAATACAGTGCACATTTATTTTATTAATTTGCATGTCCTTTTTTCTAGAAAGTATTAGCCAAATATTTATTCCAGGATATATTCCTTGCAAATTAATTAAAGAACGCTAGCTAGGCTGGTGAGGCAGTGTTTGTGCTTTACCATGCATGGAGGCTTCACATAATTACTTTGAATGACAAGTACGTATGACTTTTACTCCCAATTAATGGTAATAGTATTGTCTTTCGCTATACCATTGAAATTGGAAGGATAATATTATGGATTATGACTCTATGAGTGGGATGAGTGGAAGGATCTGACTGTTGGTGTAAGAGATTTTTTGGGTCTATATATGAATACACATACGTATACATGTGAAATATAGTAACATATAAAACCATGTAGTAGCATGTTGATCAATGATCGATCAGTTTATTATATAGAAAAAACACAACTTTAACTAGCAAAAACCTCCCACCATTTTCACTCAGAAATCTGGACCAGGACCACTTACATCTTGGCAATTATGGGGTTGCAGATACGCTCAAGCTCCCTCTTCTTGGCTTCCAACTCAGCCATTCCAAACTGCTTCTCGTCTGCTTCCATCTCGTCAAGCCACTGAAAGGCCAGCTCAGTTGCACTCTCGATCGTCTTCTTGTGCTCCGCAAAGCTTGGGAGCAACCATGTCCTTCAACTTGTAAGCATAGATTATCAAATGCCTCCTGGCTTTCGTTATCTTCTCAAACTCCTCGTCTACTTCCTCGTTATTCCAGCTTCCGACTTCGTACTCATCAAAGGCACTCCAAATACCATTAGCATCGTCCTGGAAGATCTTACCAACAACTCTGCGAGCTTGAGGAATGTCCAAAAGCTCAAACTTGCCCATGAAGTTACTGTCACAGGTTATCGTCCTTTCAACTTCACAAACCCCTACTTTCCCTGAAAAATTGTTGCCATGGGCACCTTCAGAGCAAGTAGACGACAGGGGCCTAGGAAACATGTTCGGAATGGGAGTGTATCTTGGAATTATCTCATCCAATACACCTCCATTCTTCTCCAGACCAATCGTCAAAGAATTCACATCACATACCATTAATTCAGGCTTTGCAGCCAATAAAACTGCACCATAAGCAACAGCCTCATTTGGGTTGATACTCTTGCACAACTCCTTTCCATTAAAGAAGTCTTGCAGCAACTCTTGCACCTTAGGAATCCTGGTAGAACCGCCCACAAGCACAACATCATGGACACTGCTCTTGTCCATCTTAGCATCTGTCAAACACTGCTCAACTGACTCCATACACTTACTCAACAGATCCATGTTAAGCTCTTCAAATAAATCACGGTCAACCCTTGAATAAAAGTTGACGCAATCGTACAAAGAGTCAATACAAATGGTAGTCACATCAGAGACTGAGAGACACCTCTTTGCCCTCTCACAAGCAGTTCTCAACCTCCTAAGAGCCCTTGGGTTTCCACTAATGTCCTTCTTGTGCTTCCTCTGGAACTCCTGAACAAAGTGGCTCACCATTCTGTTATCGAAATCCTCTCCTCCCAAGTGGGTGTCTCCAGCAGTAGACTTAACTTCAAGGATACCCTCTTCAATTGTAAGAAGAGAGACATCCAAAGTACCACCCCAAGATCAAAAATCAAGACATTCTTCTGACCAACGTCGGTTGCCTTCTTGTCAGGACCATAAGCAATGGCTGCAGCCGTAGGCTCATTTATTATACGCATCACATGAAGGCCTGCAATGACCCCGGCATCTATCGTAGCTTGGCTTTGATAGTCATTAAAGTAAGTAGGGACAGTAAAAACTGCATTCTTCACAGATGAGCCAAGGTATGCCTCAGAAATCTGCCGCATCTTGAAGAGAACCATGGACGAGATTTCTTCGGCAGCAAACTGTTTATCTTCAGCCTTGTATGTCACCGCAATCATGGGCTTGTCGCCAGGGCCTGGAATGACCTTGAATGGCCATAACTTCATATCATTCTGAACAGAAGGATCGCTAAATCTCCTACCAATCAACCGCTTGACATCTGCAAAGATAACGAAGTCCGTTTTGAAATCAAAGTATGCAGAGCACAAAAACAGAACAGTCCACAGATTTAAGCTAAAGTTAAACTACACAAAGCCTCAAACTAGATAAAAATGTAATTGTCTTCTACAAAAAATATATATATATATATTTTTACAAGCAATTTAAGCATTCAAAAATTGAATATTATCATGCATAATAATAACAAAAGGTAGAGATCACTGACACTAAATACCCTAAGCAAGTAAACAAATCTTAATATCGAAAAGCAGTAGTTGAAAACATAAAAAACTTAAAAACAAAGAAATAGAGATTCAAAGTTACCGAAGACGGTGTTGACGGAATTCGTGGCGGCCTTGTCCTTGGCCCCATCACTGATCACACGCCCTTTATTAGTAAACGCAACGTAAGACGGCTCGTTTATAATGATCTGGACGTGGCCTTCCTGCCACACTCCGACGCAAGAGTTGGTGGTCCCGAAGTCGATTCCGATCGCCGGTCCCTCTCCTTTTCCCGCCATTCTTTACCAACCAAAAGCTCAAACAACAAACAAATGGCAAAAAATACTGTTTTGGGACGAGAGTTGGGCGTTATTTATCTACAATGCTCTGTTCAATTACAGCCGTTAATATTGATCTGATGGACGGTGCCGAGTTTTTTCCTTTTCCAAACCGGCTTAGTTGGCACTCGGAACGAATATGGGCCCAACTTAGATCATGTCATGTAGGGGATTGATCCCATCTCACGAACTTATTGGTAACGTTTTCAAAATTTCTCCATCTTCATTTTTCCATATCTACCAGGATGTTGTAGGATGTTATAGTGGTTAAAATTTTTGTCGTATGACATTTTAATTGTATGAAATTGGTATATTAGGACAAACAGCACAGCAATTTATAAATCAGATCAGGTTGTGAACTTGTGATGTACATCAGCACACCATTGGCCGCTCTCATTGCACTTTTTTCAGTAGTAGACTGTACAATTTTAATGGAACATCAAGGCAGGACCCAACTTAATTTGAATCCTGGATCACAGCTCAGTTGAAGCGGCAGTGCCCACAAGGCATCACATATCCAAACTTGGTGGTCCTAATCAACCCTGCCAGCCTTTTCATCACTGATGCCGTCTACTACATTGACATTCTTGCAGATCCACGGTTGTTCACATCAGACCAAACTCTCCTCCCGAACCCAGCAACCGCAAACCTAGCGAATCAAAATGCAAGGAACCCCTTCCTTTGGAGGAGTAAATTTGCTGCTGCAATGGTGAAGATGGGCCAAATTGGTGTCTTAACTGGCAATGCCGTTGAGATTCGAGCAAATTGCAGGGTATTTAACAGCTACAGTTTTACACATATGTACTCTTTCAAGCTGAAACACATACCAAAAAAATGCTTCAGCCTTTTCAATTCTATTAATTCAGTTGTTTTCTTATCTGCTTCTATTAGTTTTGATTACACAACAAGCACCTTGCCCTTAGGCATTATCACTTTGATCTAGTAATACAAAATGGCCTGTTAACCACTTAAAGTTCAAAAAGTTGACAAATTGTAACCGTTGCACACAAATGTACTAAATCAATGAAGCAGATAACTTGCGAGTGAAGTCATGAGCAGAATATACTAATTTATGAAGCAGACAAGAAACTCATCAAAATTTGATGAATAATTGAAATCTTAATAACTCATGAGTGGAGACCTCAGCAAAGCTGAAGCCCACTGTGAATGTCTTGAGTTCAAAAATATTAAAAAAGCATAATGCAGCCACCACATATAGATGGGCGTCCAATTGAACTACAATAACTAATGACGACATTGAGTCAAAAAAACTCATCATAAGTAACAATGAGCATGAGGAAGAAAGATTATGATCCCAAATTAAGTGGTGAGCTCCATGATAGCACTGACGATGTCCCCATTGTGAGTCTTAAGAGCCTTAACAGCCTTGCTCCTTGACACACCAGCCTGTGTCATGACCAAATCAATGTCCCTAGGTTCCACACCGGTTTCATCAACCTCTTCCTCCTCTTCATCTGCCTGAGCTCCAGCAGCTGCTGCAGAAATCTCTGATTTTGCCATCACAGAGCTCATGTCTGGCATCCTGAACTGCTGGGCAGCCTGTGTCTGCAACTGAGAGCTCAAATCCTCTATCTTTGCCTCACCAAATATGACATAGGTCTCAGAATTTGGACTCTTGAAGACATCTGGTTTCGAGATGAAAAATAGTATCTGAAAAAAGAAAACAATTAATCAATATCATGCCTCATACAACCAGATCAATTACATGAACATGAAGTCAAACAGCAACTTACATTTTTAGTTCTCTTGATGGTGACCCTACTGACACCCGTAACAGGTTTCATGCCCAGTTTCAACATTGCTTTCCGACTCTTCTTCTCACTTCTGCTCTGCTTTGAAGAATCATTTCCACCTGCCACTCACTCTCTCATTAAGACCACTTGAAGGGCATTATATATAAAATATTCATTGTAATTGAACAACAAATATCGCCAAAGATAGTGAAAAATGGCTTGAGTCTTATAGTTGATTTGATATGTAAATTTCTCAAATACCAAATGGCAATGCAGCCATTATTTCAATAATTTCTGTGCATTCATTGATTTCCTACCTATATATATGCTCCAAACAATCAACATGGCCTAAATACAAAGACAGTAATAAGAAATCCAGACGTTTTTCAAGGTAGATATAAATTTATAATAACTCATGGCCCATTCCACTCAAACAGCCAAATAGTGCAAACAAACCCTAGAATCGAACAATTAACACCACAGCATTGAAAACCTTCTTTCAGAAGAGAAAGAAAAGAAAAGGAGCACCTTGAGCGCCATCTTCCTTGTCATCATCATCGTCATCATCGTCGTCGTCATCATCGTCTTCGTCCTTGTCTTCGTTGTCGTCCTTCACATCCTCAACCACGACTTCATCCTCGTCCTTCTGCAAACAGTTGAATATTTAAATTATAAATTAATTAATTATGAAACAAAAATGGAAAAATTAAATAATATTTTCCATCCCATGAGACATAGTCCTAAATACAAAAGAGAGGAGGGGGACCAGATGAGAGTTCTTGAGTGGTTGGACGGAGGATAGGACCTCCTCGGCCAGCTCCGCCTGAACGAGTGGCGCCGGCGACATCTTCTTGGCTTTTTGGCCTAATAAGCAAAGTAGCTAAGACTGGATTGGGGGCACACTCTCACGCAGCAGTAGATAGGGATGGGATGCCTTTCTGTTATATGGAGAGGTTTTGTGTTCGCAAGGGTTTCGCTTTTGGATTATATGGGCCGACCTTTGGGCTTATTCTCATACCTTTAATTCCAAATCTTACCCACAATTTAGTTTGGGCCCACACCAAGCCCATTGCAATATTACACGTCTGTGGCTTTAGTCTTCACTAGCATTTGTACCCGCGCGTTGCTGCGGGTCTT
>QANT01007986.1:0-13732 GCA_003254885.1 Purshia tridentata | reverse complement strand
GCAAATGAATTTATGAACAAATCCCGTAAAATGAATATTCGAAGACTTTTGCTGAATAATTTAGATCTATTCGACAACTTACTGCTAAATAATTTCAAATAATTCAGAAAACCACAACCAAATGGAAGAATGAAAACCCATAACGGAAAACCCTAACATTTTAACAGCCAACTACAGAATTTTCTTCAACATTTCAGAAATTTGTTGGCGAATTTGAACAAATCCCCTAAGATTGTTGCTAAATAATTTAGATCCATTCGACAACATGCTTCTAAATAATTGCACATAATTCAGAACACCAAAACCAAATGGAAGAATGAAAACCCAGAACACAAGCTTAAACCCACGTTCAAATCTCTTTCTACAACATCTAAAATATCAAATCGCCAATGAACTCACCTTAGTTTCGACGGAATATGAGGCAGAGATGGTTATGGGTGATGGTGACGCCGGTGCAGGCGCAGGCGGTGGCTACTGTTGGTGACGCCGGCGCAGAAGGCAGTGGACGTTGCCGCTACTGAAGATGGAGATGGAGGGGATGAGTGAGTGAGAGACGGCACCGCTAATACAGTCGGTGGAGTAAGAAGGTCAGCAACGACGGAGCCGGCGGAGGAGAGAGGTCGACGGAGGCAGAAACGGAGGAAGCTTCAATGGTGTGGGATGTGGTTTGGGAAAGTTTGTGGTGGGATAGGTTTAGGGTAGGGTAGGTTAGGGTGGGATGAGATCAGAACTTTTGGGTGGGTTTATTGAGTAAAACTAGATGTTTTATTAGATAGGGGTATTTGTGTAATCATGGGGTGGTTAACTCAGCAAATCTTGTGGAGTTTAAATTTAGTGGTAGTCAACTCAGCAAGGGTGGTCAACATAGCAGCTTAGGGTGGTCGGTATAGTCTGGGCCTATACGAATTTAGCCATGTGAATTAATGTGAGACAACTACAAGATTTATTCAGACCCGTCACTTGCTTCCCACAAATTATTTTTTTCTGAATATTCTTATTTTACCCTAAAATAAAAACCGAACATAACTTTAAAAATAAAAATAAAAACTAGGAGCCCATCTGCATTACTTTTGTTAACATTATTAATATATATATATATATATATTTCTTCATCCTTGCGTGAACTACAGTACAATATTCTGATTTTCTTTCTTGGATGTTGTCTGGTGCCAAAACCGGTCTTCTTGCTGCTCCACAACAGTAATCTTGTTGAAATATCGATCACAATGCCATTAACATTTCTTTTGATTACCTTAAAATTCTTTTTCTGTTGGAGCAACTCACAAGATATATGGGCTGGTAATCATCATAACCATGGAACTCGTTTTGTGACAGTTTGGCCTCGAATTCAAGTTGTACTTCAAATGGAAATTGCTTGACAAAAAGGGAGCTTGCCTGTATCGTCTATTTCGATCCACCTCTTTTTTATTAGCATCCTCAAGATCACTCTCACAGAATATCACAGTGAAAAGCTCCTAATGACTACTCTCTCAGCCTAACACTGTAATGAAAATGTAAATGGGATTTTCTTGTCAAATGGAAAGCCTCACTCTCCCAAAAAGAAACCTTCATATCTCCTATTTCGCAAATGAATGTCACTTTACACAGCAGCTATTATTTATACAAGATTCATTCCTTTCTTCCCGCGACATCTCTAACTAATATTGCTAACTGTTTTAACTGATTCAACTATGACAGGGACATGACAGAATCCTCATCCTTCGTTCCTCTCTATGCTTCTGAGCTTCATTCTAATAGCTCTAACACTTCTACCAAATCCCTTAAAGTAGTGAAGCTCCCCCTGTCGTTTAACGTGTTGCACCTTTATCATTAATTATGTTCAATAGCCTGTCTATTTTCTCAGCCGCATTCAATTTAAATAATCCATTTATTGTCTTGTTAAACCCAAATAAATCAGCATTAAAACCTTTTTTCTCCATCAAGTCCTGCAACTCAAAAGCTTCATTAGTCATCCCTTTGTTGCGAAAACCATCAATCAAGATAATAAAGATAAAATTGTCTATTTCAAACCTTCTTCTGCATCTCATTTACATACTCCATTGCCAGCCCCATCTTTCCAACCTTGCAAAGACCATTTATTAGAGCCCAGTACGTATCAGCATTCTGAAATATATTTCTCCCAGCCATTTTTAAAAATAAAGAATGAGCACTTTCCAGAGACCTCAATCTACAATAGCCATTTATTATTAAATTGTATAAATGAGTGTCCACTTTCAACCCCTTATCGTTCATTTCCCCAACTAATCTTTCAGCTTCTTCTACCTTCCCAAAGCTCGTGAACCCATTGATCAACAATTGATAAGTCTTGAAATCGAATGCCACTCCTTTTTCCATCAAAAGCAATATTAGATCCAACTCTGAAAATTTCCATCTGTTAGTACAAGCATCCACCATTGTATTGAATGTAATAATATTGGGTTTAGTTCCTCTACTCATCATCTCTTCCATTAACTCTCTACACCTTTTAATCTCCCCACTTCTACACAGCCCATCCACCACAACTGTCAGAGAATACACTGAGACCTTAGTGCCTAATTCGAGCAATCGATACAAAAAATCTAAACCTTTTTGCACTTCATCAGATCTGTTAAGAGCAAGCAGATACATGGTACAAGTCCTCCCATCAATCGGAATCCCATTACTCTTCATGTAATCAAAAGTCTCCAAAAATTGGTCGAAATTTTCATTTTCGAAATAAACTTGAAGCATCAGATTGAACAATTTGGCTTTGACTCTATGTTCAAGGCAGCAAATTTCAACAACAAAAGCAATAACAGGAAATGGGTACCTGGAATTTTCATCAACTGAGATAGATTGGATGATTTCCTCAACGTTTGTGAACTTTCTTGCCTTGAGAAGCCTGCAAATGAGGGTCAAGTGGGCTTGAAGGTCAACCTTGAATGAGATAAAGGACGAGTTTTTGAGGAGCAAGTTGAAGAAAAGCAAGCATTTGGAGGATTCGAGATCGGGGTCTGAGAGAATGAGGTGTAGAGAGTTGGGGTTGAGATTGGAAAGGAGGGATATGGCGGTGGTATTGAGGGGTTTTGGAGTTGAGGCGTTTAGGGTTTCAGAAAGTATTTCTGCGAATTCTTGATAGGGTCTGGTGGTGGCATTGAGGGGTTTGGGAGTTGAGGTTTTTAGGGTTTCAGATAATATTTCTGCAAATTCTTGATAGGCTCCGGTGCCTGTCCTTTTGAGAGTTTTGAGGGTTTTGAGGAAGTTTTGGATTTGTCTGGTGGTGGCATTGAGGGGTTTGGGAGTTGAGATTTTTAGGGTTTCAGATAATATTTCTGCAAATTCTTGATAGGGTCCGGTGCGCGTCCTTTTGAGAGTTTTGAGGGTTTTGAGGAAGTTTTGGATTGACATTTTAATTAGGGAGTTGGAAGCCGAACTCTTATCACTCTTCTTCCGTTAGTTTTTTTATTATTTATTATTATTATTTTATAATAATTATGAGGAAAAATTATAGTTTAGGTTATCTAACATTTTTTATTTGAAAAAAAAAAACCTTATGACTTTTTTTTTTCTCTAAATAAGGCCCTTGTTTTTTTTTTTTCCTAAATAAAGCTTTTTATGGGGATAGCATTTCTCAAAATCACGATCAATTCCTTTTTCAAATATTGTTGCAGCTGCACGCGCTCCTCGTATACCATAAATGACCTACGAATTGGAAGAATCCTAGAACAAAATGAGAAGTAGCGCCCCCTATAAAACCTCTTCAAAGTAGAAGAAGCTTTTGGGAAGATTGAAGTCTAGAAGTTCCCAAATGCGGGCATAGATCTAGGTCTTGAAAGAATTCACACGCAACCACCAGTTTTCCCCTTCTTTGATGAGTATAACAAAAGAAAATCAAGTGACATTGACTTGTTAAAGAAATATGTCATTATTTTTTTTTTTTTTTATAGATCTAGGTCTTGAAAGAATTCACACGCAACCACTAGTTTTCCCCTTCTTTGATGAGTATAACAAAAGAGAATCAAGTGACATTGACTTGTTAAAGAAATATGTCATTATTTTTTTTTTTTTTTAAGGATATAGGGTATGAATTCACCGCATACCTTCCTAGAGTATAGAATAAAGTTTATGGAGGCTTTATATTAAGTTTGAACACTAAGATTTTAGGAAAGTGCATGAGGAAGAAGTAAAAGTACACAGCCGAATACTTGAAAATGGCCACTAAAAGCTTGATGCCTGGTATGTATGAAAAAAAAAGGTAAAAATTAATGAACCAATATTATATAACATGGAATGGTTACAATATTATTGGATTTTAGTTAGAATTTTAAAAATCATAAAGTTTTAGTCAATAAATTATAAAATTAAAGGACCAAAGTCTCCTTAATTATTATTATATTTTTTTTCTTAAGAGTTGTTTTAATTCATTAAATAAGAGAACTAAAGGATATTTATCAACCTCTTTTAAAATGAAATGCTCCAATCAAAGAGGGCATCTTACCGATGGCGAATGCATAACCGCCGGATCATTTAGCCGTTTGTAGCCTCTATGTGTGGACGACGACCTCCCAAGACTCGAGACAATGACCCCCAACGCTGGATGGCAACCCCCCAATGCCAAATGATGACCTCTCCCCCAAACCCTCACTTCGTTCTCCTATGTTATTCTCTTTTGCTAACCATGTTCTACTTCTTTCATTTTTTATTTTTTTTTAATGTTTCCAACCTAGCTATGTTGTTTTGCTTAATTTGAGTTTTGTACAAATTTATGGGTCAAGTTTATTATGTATAAGCTCAAGTTTAAAATTGGGTTGTCATGGGTTGAACTTCTTTTAAATTTGCAAGCTTTCTATGGATGGACTCAAAATTTATATATATATATATATATATTTTTTTTTCTTACAAATGAAATTAAGGCATAATTTTAAATTTTGACTTGGGTCTTCAAAAAGTTAGGGCCGGATTGAAAGATTGCTCTATTATTGTATATAATTCCAAGTATATGGTGGTACTTAAGAAATTTTGCTACCCCTTTGCGGCATCAGCTAGAAAGGTATGCTAATTTTAACCCCCTAAGTTAAAAATTAGGGATCCACCACTGCATCTTACGGAGCCAAAAAAAAACATAAAGACTTTTCAAAAATTACAACAAAATTGCAACTTAATTAAATCATACTTTACTAACTGATTAGCTATCCTCTTCTTTTTTTTGTCAAAATTTTAGGGTATGCCTAACATATAAGTTGTGCTTTTTTGACTTATCCCTTAATTATGGTGGTACTTAAGAAATTTTGCTACCCCTTTGTGGCATCAGCTAGAAAGGTATGCTAATTTTAACCCCCTAAGTTAAAAATTAAGGATCCACCACTGCATCTTACGGAGCCAATAAAAAACATAAAGACTTTTCAAAAATTACAACAAAATTGCAACTTAATTAAATCATACTTTACTAACTGATGAGCTATCTTCTTCTTTTTTTTGTCAAAATTTTAGGGTATGCCTAACACATAAGTCGTGCTTTTTTGACTTGTCCCTTAAGGGTGGCTATGCTGGGGTTTCTCAGTGATAGGTGCAGTGACTATGAGGCCCCAAAAAATTTTATAATTTAGTTGGGCCTCTTCAACGTAAATTGCAACTTAAAGCATATTTACTAACTAATGAGGTTTTTTTTTTTTTTTCTTTCAAAATTTTAGGGTATGCTTAACACATAAGTCGTGCTTCTTTTACTTTTGTCCTTTAGGCCATTTACTACGCATGGACATAGTGATGGCCATAAGCCATTTTGGGTGAAATTTGTGCCATCATAAGTTAAAATGGGCTGATTACCAAAGTGAAAGTGAAAATTGGGTATTAGTGAAACCCAAAAGCCATTCCAACTGTTGAGCCCACGTGAATGAGTAGGAGAGAGAAAAAAGGTGTTGATGCCTGTTGACTGCAATAGCTCCACAAGTGCGTCTGGCGCGTTCCCCAAACAACCGGCTGTGATGAGCAAACCATTGCGCAATCAACGGCCAAGATGGCACAGCAATTGAATGAGTAGGAGAGAGAAAAAAGGTGTTGATGCATGTTGACTGCAATAGCTCCACAAGTGCGTCTGGCGCGTTCCCCAAACAACCGGCTGTGATGAGCAGACCATTGCGCAATCAACGGCCAAGATGGCTCAGCAACGGTAATTTTTTTTTTTTCAAAGTGGACCGCCCAAATCTGGTGACTGTTTGAAACCAACGGCCTAGATCTACCCTAAATGCTTTTTTAATTTATAAAACATAAAAATTCAAAAAAATTGTTAAAGAATTGAAGAATTCCACAAAATTTCCAACAGCCATAGTTTCCAAAATTCTATATATATATCACCTACTATACTAATGTTTTCCTCACAAACACCAAGCTTTGACACCAAATTCACATAAAAAATTTAATTTTCATCATGCTGAGACCTAGAGGAACTTCTTAGTCAGAAAATGAAGATCAAGCCCTAGTAAAGGCATGGCAAAGGAGGTGTCAAACACATGTTTTGGTACTAATTAAAGACATGATGTATTTTGAGAGGAAATTTTCTAACTTTTCATCCATAACATGGGAGGCCCCACTATTCGTACCATTGACTATGCAAGACGGGCAACCATAGGCTGACCTTGCACGAAATTCTATGCTTCGTTTATGGTGACCTAACGAATACGCCAAAGCGATGCCAATGAGAGTAACGTGGTTAGTTATAATATTTTTGCCTCATTTTATTTAATTATATGTTTATTTGGTTTTTTTTAATTGCATATTTATTTAATATCATATTTGTGTTTACACATGCACTTGGGTCTTTTAAGGATAAGACTGAAAAAAAAAATTTGATTTTTTACATATTTGGGATGATTTAAAAGGAATTGCTAAGTATGTTGTGACAAACACAGTGCCCCGATTGAGTACACCTGAGGTGATCACTGATGATCAAGCCACTCCTAAGAGTAAAAAATATCAGTCCAAGCATGTCACTTAGCACAAACCACAAACCACGACCCACTCCCATTTCAGCCAGTGGGTCCCCGTAGGCTGAGGCCACCATGAAGAAATCACTCCAAATATGCCATTGATGATCAAGCCACTCCTAAGAGTAAAAAATATCAGTCCAAGCATGCCACTTAGCACAAACCACAAACCACGACCCACTCCCATTTCAGCCAGTGGGTCCCCGTAGGCCGAGGCCACCATGAAGAAATCACTCCAAATATGCCAAGGCAGTTGAATCTCACCAAAATGTGACAGGTGAGAGGATTGAAGTATATAATAACAATACACAACTTCTGATTTAAAGCAGGTATGACAAAGAGCGTGCTAAGGAAGCAAGAGAGAAGAAGAGACTCAAGAGGCTACAAGACCAAGAAGAGCAGTTTATTATGAGCCAAATCTTTTCATCATGAATCCAATGCAACATAAGTATTGGGAGTGTAAATAAGCTGCCATAGAGGCCAAGTATGAGATGCACAATAACCAAAGCTCTCATGAGGACTATTGCCCGATCCTTTCCAGTTTCAACCAATTATATCATGGGTACCCTCTTAATAATTAGATTACCATTTTGAATTCTGTTTTCTCAAAAATGTTATGTATAAGCTTTGGAATATGTTTACATTTCCTGTATTTTTAATTAATTATAGCTATGTTTGAATTTCAAGTATTTGAATACAAAATTTATGCATTGGATTCTCACCATTATTAGTACTATTAGTGAATTCCTACCATTATTATGATAGACCAAATGTCATTTTGTGTATATCCTAAAATGCCCCTACCTATATACCACATGTCAACAACAAAAGCCACATCAATATTGTTTACCGTGAAACTTAACATTCTTTTGGATGAAAATTTTAACAGAAGTGTTAGTTTGTATAGTTTCTGATAGTTGATATATGTATATGAAATATTTTTTAGTTAATAGACTAATTTGAAATTCTCTTTGGTTGCACTTTGTAATTGAGCCAGAGAAAAATATATAAAGAAGACTCAAGATGCTATTAGTCTTAGATTAGAAAACCCATTAAAAACTCAATGACTCTAATAACTCTATCATCCTTGGATGATCCAACGGATACTTTAGTTCCATTATTATCTTCTTTGATGATGCCCATTATCAATAGCGGATTTTTTATATTATAAATAAATCAATAAAATTTTTCACAGTTATATTTTAGGCTTTTTTATGCAAATACCACCTGGACTGTAAGGGGTGTGCTCCCGTACCACCCAAACTTTTTTTTTACTATTTACCACATGAAATTATCAATATGTGCCAATGTGGCACCTATAGTCAATTTTCCTGTTAAGTCATTAACTCTTTTCTCAAATTTCTAAATTTGCCCTTCAAAAGTTTTTGTTTTTCTTAATTATACTTGAGGGCAAATTTGGAAATTTGAAAAAAAAAATTGATAATTTAATAGAAAAATTGACTGTAGGTACCACATTGGTATATATTAATAATTTCAAGTGGTAAATAGTAAAAAAAAATTTGGGTAGTACGGGAGCACACCCCCTATAGTTTAGGTAGTAATTACGCCAAAAACCCTATATTTTAATCAATACACATTTTAATAATTTAATTTTAGCCACTATTGATCAAAAGTGAATTGAATTTAGTAACTAAAAAAAGAAATAATTTCAAAATTTATTAATTTTGTAAAAAAGAAATTTTACATAATATATAATATTGAAATATTTTATTAATTCAAATGTAATTTTTTAACCGATTGGCAAAGGCTGTTATTTTTTAAAAGTGAGTGGAAATTTTGACTGTTACTCTATTTCTGCGTTGAATCCGTGATCGTTTTGTGTGGGAAACAGACAGACGAGGAGCTATGGCTTCCATTCTTTTCCATATATTTCCCGCCAATGTCGCTTCAGCTCCTCTCTCTCTCTCTCTCTTTCTCTCTCTCTCTCTCTCGTCCTGGTAGTGTTGCCCAATTCCCTTCTGTTGTTTATCTCATATTCCAAACTAAAAAGAGAAAAAGAAATGCTTCTTTTCCTTAGGTGAGATTAAACTTGACTCCTCATCTTGCTGATGAGTATATGATACCAATTCTGTTTAATTTTTCATTCTAGTAATCAACATTAAGCTTATAATTGAATATATTCTGGGTTATTTTCTGCCTGTCCTGTTTTTCTGGTTGTGAAATTTTAAAAGCTTGGCTTTGTTGTTCTTGTAGTTAATATTCTATGAATGATGAATTTGTCATCTAAAACTGGCTCATCTTTCTCTCAATGTTTTGAGCACTTGAGGAGTCATACACTATGGTCATAATTGAATAGATTTTTTAATTTGTATTTGTTCCAGAGATTGTTACTCCTATCGTCACTAGTAAATGATTAATGTTTGCCATTCTTCCCTTCAGATTAATTTATGGAATTAAAAGGAAATTTTAAAAGAAAAAAAAAGTAGAAATTCTGTCATTCAAAGAATTTCAAAATTTTATTTTCTTGCCACAAGCAAGTTACCGTGGGAAAAAATCATGCCATTAAAAAAGTAAACTTTTACTTTATTTTGTGTATAAGCTTTTCGTTAACCGCATTGCATTGGCAGAATGGATCATATTTACCTTCATACATGCTGCAAGGTTTGACCGTCTTCCATTTCTTAGAGGGGTGGTGTTGTCTTGCTGCCGTTTTTCCAATTCTATGTTTATTATTCAGAAAGTAGCTCATTTTTCAGTACTAACCAACTACATGAGGACTTGGAAAGATTTTGTTTATTGATAAAAAAAAGAAATGTCTTGTATGATTTTCAGGAAAGGTTGAATTTTGCAAATTTCAGATGTCCTGCTTGCCTCTGGTCATTGATGGAAATTAGTCAGGTAACATCTATTGCAGATGTGATGTCTATTATACATTCAATCATTTGTAGTTTTTCAAACTGTTCATATGGGTATGCATATGCTGAGGAAATGTTTTGTGTCTGGTCTAATTTAGTTATCTATTTCTGATATTTCAGCATGGGGCATTCTTAAATCAGTTGAGCAAAACTTGTTTCCTCCAAGTAATTATGTCAATTGGATATATAGAGCAAGTCATGCTTCAAGTTTACCTTACTGCTTGATTATGATGATGAAGTTAATGTATATCTCATATATGGGTTTTATTGAGGTTGATGTGCTTTCAGACCAGATATGAGTCGCACTTGATTGACTAACAACTCTCTTATAAGTCAGGGGAGGAGAGCTCTCTATTATAAGTAGTTATCTGTACTGTGATGCTAGATTTTGATTGATGAAATCATGGGCCTATAGTTAGCAACTGTGAAATAAATCTATAATTGTTGTTTGCTTCATAGCAAATAACAAAATCATATTGTTATTTCAAGTACACCTGTCAAAATGGGTCATGATCGCCCTAGTGATTTCCAGGGAAGTCCAGAGACTGAGGGTTCTAAAGAACATGTTATCTTGCATGGGGAACTGGATTTGTGGATTTTAGAAGCGAAATCTCTTCCAAATATGGATTTAGCTTCAGAAAGAATGAGACGGTGTTTCACCATGTTTGGAACTTGCTCTTCTCCCTTTGGGAATAGACAGACTAAAATGTCTACAGGCAGACATTTATCGATTACAAGTGACCCTTATGTGTCTGTGTGCCTAGCAGGGGCTACTGTAGCTCAAACCAGAATAATTTCAAACTCTGAAAATCCTTCATGGGAAGAGCATTTCTGTGTACCTGTTGCGCACCCTGTTGCGAAGGTGGAGTTTCATGTTAAGGATAATGATGTTCTTGGAGCTGAACTTATTGGAGTAGTAGAGATATCTGTTGATAAAATCATTTCAGGAAATTCAATCGATGATTGGTTTCCCATCATTGGCCATCATGGGAGCTGTTTGAAACCTTATCCTGAATTGCATGTTTCTATTCAGTTTAAGCCAGCTAGAGATAATCCTTTATATAAACATGGTGTTGGTGCTGGGCCGGAATATACAGGAGTTCCTAATACATATTTTCCTCTTCGCAAAGGAGGTAGTGTAACTTTATATCAAGATGCTCATATACCTGATGGTATGCTACCTGAAATTGTACTAGATGGTGGAACAGTTTTTCAGCAAAGAAAGTGCTGGGAAGAAATATGCCATGCCATTTTGGAAGCTCAGCACCTTATATATATTATAGGGTGGTCTGTATACCACCGTGTCAAGCTTGTAAGGGAGCCAACAAAGCCACTACCTTCTGGAGGAGAGCTGGCCCTTGGGGAGTTGTTGAAATACAAGTCACAAGAAGGGATTCGTGTTGTTATGCTGATTTGGGATGATAAAACTTCACACGACAAATTTCTGTTGAAAACAGTAATTCCTTGACACCTGAAAGTTGCAAATATTATCACATTTTGACAATTTGTTATAATTCTTCTTTTAAAACTGAAAATAGTTCACTCTTTCCACAATTCCAAGGTCTTTTTGGATTTATTATTATTACAGTAATGAATTCTCTGGATTTCAGTAATGAATACACCAAATCTTTAACAAGCTGCTTGATGGAATTTCTCTTTTAGTACTAAAAAGCAATTTATGTATTTTGTTGAGTCTGTAAGAAACCTGCTACTTCTTACTTTTTGTATAAATACGAGTGTCTTAAGAGTTTGAAAGGAAAGTGTGGTTATCTAATTAACACAGCTGCTTTGACATTACTTCATTTTTTAAATAAGGCAAATGAGATAAGCTGCTAAACCTAACTAAAAGGTTATCAATTACCATTTTTCACCAAGAAATTTCATGATGCAAGTTGATCATCTCTAGCATGTGAATTCATTATGATTTATATATACCTTGTTATCATGAAGTGTGTGGCAGAATGCTGCATGCATTACCAAGTTTAATTTTGGGGTCCATTCATTCATGATAGCTTGACTGCAGGAAGGTGTTATGCAGACCCATGATGAGGAAACCAAAAAGTTTTTCAAACATTCCAGTGTCCACTGCGTGCTTTCTCCTCGTTATGCAAGCAATAAGCTTAGTATTTTCAAGCAGCAGGTGTGGAACTTCTGTGTTTTAGATCTAAACCCATGTTTTTATTAACTTGATACCTATCACATAGTATCCTTTAATTCATTCACTGATTTTAATGGATTCTTCTAGTCCAGGTTGTGGGAACCCTTTTTACACATCATCAGAAGTGTGTGCTTCTTGACACAGCTTCAGGGAATAACAGAAAAATAACTGCTTTCATTGGTGGTCTGGATTTGTGTGACGGCAGATATGACACTCCGGAGCATAGGCTCTTTAGGGATATTCACACTATCTTTCAAAATGATATTCATAATCCTACATTTCCTGTAAGTGGTTATAGTATCTGTATAAATCTCTATGCATGCTTGATCTTAATGCTTGGTAAGATATTTACTAGAGAATTTTTCTCTATTTTTGTTTTTCTCTTTTTCAACTTTACAATACATGAGCAATATGTGTTTTGTTTGCCTTTTTCCACTTTCTCTAAATTACTTTTGATTCTATCCATTAAAAAGAATAGAAAACAAAACTATTGTTTGGACATACACTGAAGTGAGTATGTTTCCTTATTTTCCTTTTTTTTTTTTTCCCTCTTTTTAGTTTCTCTAAATATGTTTCTATCCTTTTCCATAAAAATTAAAAAAAAGAAAACTTTGTTATACTATTGTTTGGACGTACACCGGTGAAAAGAATGCTTTCCCCTATTTCCTTTTGTTACAATTTCACAACATTACAAAGAGTTGATATGTTAACTTGACAGATTTATGTCTAAAATTTTTTATGTTTTTTCTTATTTAAAAATTTCGAGGCATGTTTGACATCCCTTTTTTATTTATGTCACCAATTTGGTTATCGTATATAGAAACCCTGAACCTAAATTATTTAGTGGTGGACCAAAATTAAACTCATTTGAAGATTTTATCCCAATAAAATTGGAATTGCCTACATTAGTCCTTTTCCAAACCACTTAGAATCCTCAAATGAATTCTTCTCTGCTATTAAGTCCTATCTGAAGCCATAGTTTACATCTTTGATGATAATATCCTTACCACCCATGTTATGTTTTATCTCCTTGTTCCCTTTCTTGCTCTGCTATCATAGATCAAGTCAGACTGCTGCAATAGTGCATCCTTAGGTCAGAGAAAAGTTAATTAAGAACATGCTAGGAAAATGCCCTAAATTATGAGAAACAATACAAAGGTTCGAAAGGGATGAAATATATAGAAAAATGAGATGGATCTCTTATTCTCGGCCAAATCATCTGACGAGTCATCGGATGTTAGGAACAAGTGATAAAGTGAAGCTTTTACCTCCTCACTTATTTCCAAAGCATTGATCTTCTCTTTCATACGGCACTCATTCTTATAGTGCCCAACCTTCCCACACTTGTAGCAGACTGGTGGACTTTTGGAAGTCTGCCCTCTAAATTTTCTTTTCTCTGGGTAGGCTTTTCCCTTTTTAGGGGTTCTTCTAGGTTGTTCTTCTCGTCTACGATTCTTGTAGTAAGGCTTCTTATAAGAGTCCCAAATAGCCTTGGGCTTCTTTTTCTTTTTTGCCTTTACACCTTCCAGGCCAAATTGTTTGCAGAAGTCGCCTAGTTCTTTTCCTTTCATGGTGCGTTGCTTCTCGATTTGTCTCTTTAGCTTCATATATGTGCATAGCGCTATTCCTTTTGCACATATGTGGCTATTTAGCTCACCAAATGTGACTGAATTGTAGGGAATTATTCCTCCATAGACCTGTTTATGTAACACCCCGCACCTTTCACAAGTTGTTTTGAA
>QANT01007985.1:0-10466 GCA_003254885.1 Purshia tridentata | reverse complement strand
TTCAAAACACTTTTGAAAGGTGCGGGGTGTTACAATAGAGTTAATGAAGGTGCATACGAGACTGTACAAGGTTTCGCCCAATCCTTGGATCATTTAGTTGAGGCGATGATTAATGTAGTACGTACTCATGGACCTATTGAAGGAGATTATAGCATCGAACGAGCCTATAGACTTGGGGCTATAGTCTTTAAGGGAACGACTGATCCTGGTGTAGCTAACGATTTGATTGTGAGACTGGAAAGAATTTTTGAGGTCATGAGGTGTCCGGATGAAGAAAAGATTGTCTTAGCTCCGTTCTTACTTGATGGTGATGCTTATTTTTGGTGGGAATCAGAAAAAGTAAGACAAACCGATGACGAGATTACTTCGGATAGGTTTAGAAGTGCTTTTTATGAGCAGTATTATCCCAGAGTTTACTGTGATGAGAAAAGGGTAGGATTTTTCTTAATATTGGATTCCCGCAGGATCACTCCGAGATTCCGGGGTGGGGTCAAGGTCGGTCATGTCAGAAGCTGAGCTATGGGTGAAATAGAATTAAAACCATATTATTAAATGAAATTGTAGATACCTTAAGAACCTAAGTCGACTAAGTGAAATTGGAACTCTAATCAAATTAAAATTCTAAGAGCCTTAAGAATTTTGCAGACCCATATACCCAAAAGACTAAATACAATTACAATGCCATGAGATTTAGTTACACATACCTTTTCTCCGAGAAAAGTTGATCTTGCTGTCAATTTTGAGCTTTCTAAGAGATGAGTCTGAAACTGATGTTGCTTTGTAGCAGGATGAGAAGATTTCGAAATAAGAAGATTTTGAAACTGATGGTGGCTGAAATTGTTTCTTCGCGCGTTAGTGGGTGTTTTTGAAACTTTTGGGGGGTTAGTGGGAAGTTGGGAATTTGAGGTATTTTTTGGGTTTGTGGGTTTGGGTTTGGGTTTGGGTTTGGGTTTAAGGAAGTTGTGGGCCTGTAATTCTATTAATTGTTTTGGGTTTTGGTCTTATGGGTATTTGTAAGCCTGTAGGCCATTATTCTTGTGGGTTTGGTTGTGGTCTTGTGGGTTATAGGGGGTGATTGGAGAGTTGTTTGGTAATGGCATCATTTAGTAAATTTGTAGTTGAAGTAAGGGCAGTTTGGAGATTAGCTTGAAGATAAGGGGCGGCTGGAGAGTGGTTAATGGCTGTGTGCATGGAATATTTTTTTGTTAGAATTAGGGGTTCAGAAAAATTTGCTAAAAATACATCATCACTAAAGAAAATACAGGAAAATATGGTAAGTAATTATCTGATGAGCACATTCACATTATTTGTGCAATATGAGTGTAACAAATATAAGATAGTGAAATAGTTTTTTGTGTATTCTTCTCCAACTTTAAGAGGTATATATAGTAATACAAACCCTAGACAACCTAGGAGATACAAACCTAATAGAAAAAGGAAATACAAACCTAATAGGAAACAAAAACTAATTAAACTTAATTAAGTATACAACTCACGCTAACACTCCCCCTCAAGTTGAGGCATACATATCAATCATGCCCAACTTGTCAAGTGAGTTGGAGAATACAATGCTGGAAACAGCCTTAGTTAAGATGTCAGTTAGTTGATCTCCAAACTTCATGAATGGGACATCAACAATCTAACTTTCCAGCTTTTCTTTGATGAAGTGTATCCACTTCCACATGCTTAGTACGATCATGTTGCACTAGATTATGAGCAATGGCAATTACAGACTTATTATGACAGTACAAAGACATAGCAACTTTAGATTTATACCCCAAGTCAATCATCAAGTTCTTCATCCACAGTAACTCACATACACCTTGGGCCATTGCCCTATATTCAGCTTTAGCACTTGAACGGGACACAACTTTTTGTTTGTTACTTCTCCATGTTACAAGATTACCTTCAACAAATGTAAAGTAGTCTGAGGTGGAACGCCTTTTTGTATTATCACCAATCCAATTAGAGTTAATATATCCCTCGATTTTCAAGTGATCATTCTTAGTAAACATGATGCCTTTTCCTGGAGCACTCTTCAAATATCGTAAGATTCGATCAACAGCATCCATATGTTCTTCACTCGGTGCATGCATAAACTTACTGACTACACTTACAGCATATGCAATATCAAGTTGAGTGTGAGCTAGGTAGATTAACTTGCCTACAAGCCGTTGATATCTCTATTTGTTGGTAAGGACACCATCTGGACTCTCATATAGTTTATAATTCTATTCAATTGGCAGCGGGTTTTCAAGCAACCATCCATGTGTCAGTCAATAGGTCTAGTACATACTTTATCTGTGATAGGAATATGCCTTAATTTGATCTGATAACTTGTATTTTGAGAAAATACTTCAAATCTCCTAGCTATCAAATTCACTATACAAATATTTCTTCAAAGTACCAATCTCAATATCATCACTCCCAATTAATATCATATCATCAACATAAATGATCAGAGTAGTTACCTTGTCACTCCTATGCTTTAGAAACAGTGTGTGATCTGAGTTACTCTGTTTATACCCAAACCTTCTCATTTGACAAAGCAAATCTTTCAAACTAAGCTCGAGGAGATTGTTTTAAGCCATACAATGCCCTTTTTAACCAGCACACCATTCCAATATTTCTTGGAACACCCGGTGGGAGATCCATATATACATCTTCCTTCAACTCGCCATATAAGAAATCATTCATAACATCATACTGTAACAGTGGCCTATCTTGATTAGTAGCCAAGGAGAGCAATACATATATTGTATTGAGGTTTGTAATAAGAGCAAATGTTTCGTTGGAGTCTACTCCATATTTCTGAGTATAACCCTTAGCCACCAGTCTTGCTTTGTACCTCTCCACTCAGCCATCAGCCTTATGTTTTATGGTGACAATACACATGCATCCTACATTCTTCTTCCTTGGAGGTAACGGAATCACATCCCAAGTATCATTCTTTTGTAAAGCTCTCATTTCTTCTGACATAGCTTCAGTCCATTTGGCATCCACTAATGCATCCTGCAACTGTCTTGGAATAGATATAGTAGATGCTTAAAATAGAAATGACTTATATGACTTTAACAATCTATGACTTGACACATGGTTACTAACTGGGTACTTAGCTTTAGCATTTAGATCAGCTTCATTTTGTTTCTTTGGTTTACCACATTTTGGGCGAACAAGCAAAGCATATGTTGGTTGGTTAGGCTCATACATGTGTTCTAAAATAGGGGGGTTACACAAAATATCATTAATTTCAAGGATTACCTCATTTGGAGCCTCAAGAGTAGTTTGGACAAGTAGTGGAGAGAGAGGGGATTCAGTTTGAGTGGGGTTTCTTGTCAAATCGTCTTCGACTAGTCGATGTGGCTCTGCTGACTAGTCGGGCAAGCTAGCTTCACTTACAGTTGCTCTAGGGTTATCAATAACAGGTCAGTGAGGATCCTCCGACCGATAGGCCACTAAACCACTTAGCCACATATGGTGACCCTCTTCAACGCCATCACTCTCCCCTTGAAGAAGAAAGCCATCAGGAGCAAAATAGGCCAAGTCGTTATGAAACGTAAAATCCAGTGTGACATGCATGATACCATGACAAATATAAAATAGTGAAATAGTTTCTTTGTATTCTTCTCCAACTTTAGGAGGTATATACAGTGATACAAACCGTAAATAACCTAGGAGATACAAATCTAATAGGAAAAGGAAATACAAACCTAATTGGAAAAGGAAACTAATTAAACTTAATTAAATATACAACTCACGCTAACAAAGTGCATTTTTGTAATTGAGTAAAAAAAAAATATTATGTACACCAAATACATAAAACTGCATTGAACCTAGACCTGGCAATATCCTATTCGACTCGTTAAAACAACACGAAAAATTCAGTGTTCGGGTTGAGGTTTATCGTGTCGTATTGAAATCGTGTAGACCTGTTAGTGACCCGTTAATTTTCGTATCGTGTTCGTATTAACCAGCGAAACTTGTTAGTGATCTATTAAGAAATAAATATATTTTTTTAAATATTAATCATTTAATTTGCACTTTTTTTAGATTTTTCTTATGTGTAATGTTTAGACCATACATTTATGGAATAAAATGTATTTACTTATGTAATATAATATATTTAAAGCTTATTCATGGGTTTTCCCTCTAAAACTAACTTTTTTTTAGTTTGTCCCCTGAAAGTTAAATCCTCTCATTTTGCCCCCCCGAACTTTACAAATGACTCCCAATAGCCAAGTTTCGTTAACTTCATCCATTAGTTTAGTTTTTTTTTTTTTTAACTTTAGCCTAACTTTTGGCCCATCAAACTTTCACTAAAATTAGCAATCTTATACTCATTTTGAAACTATGTATCTTCTCTTTTGACTATATAAAGATCACTCAAAACAGAGCTTTAGAACTTCATACTATAGATGGAGTTAAGAGTGCAGATGAGAGTGTAAAGTTCGGAGGCAAAGTAAGAGGATTTAACTTTCATGGGGCAAAGTGGAAAAAAAAAATTTAGTTTTAGGGGCAAATCCACGAATAAGCCTATATTTTTAATTTAAATATTTTGTTGGAAAAATTGTGTAAATTTTTTTTAACAAGTGAAACGAGTCATGTCATGTTCACCTGTTATTTTTCATATAATGCTCATGATGGCCATTTTTTCACCCGTTGTCTTAACTTGTCATATCGTGTTTAACTTAGGATATGAGATCGTTGAAAATTAAATTGGGAGTAATAACTTGCAATACGAGGCAAACTAGGTATTAAATAGCAGTTTGTCCAAATTATAATATTTCAGAGAGGTTTTTAGATATAGACCCAGAAGCCATAAATGGTTTGGAATTAACCCAAGGTAATTATGTTTTGTAGGATTTTTTTCCTTCTACATTTTGCTGACTTAACCATCATATTCAAAGTCTCCATATTGCCCTTGCATATTCAAATGGTAAGATTTGATGTTAGATTATTAAATGCCATATTTTAAGCAATCAATAAAATTCAAAGGCTTATTATTGAATTTGCCCTATAAAACATACTCTTTTTTTCACTTTATCTCCTGAAAATTAAATCCTCTTACTTTGCCCTCTGAACTTTACATTCTCATCTACACCCTCAGCTCCATCTATTATTTGGAGTTCTAGAGCTCCGTTTTGAGTTTATAGCTTCAAAATGAGTATAAGATTGTTGATTTTGGTGAAGGTTTGATGAGTCAAAAGTCGAGTCAAAGTTGAGATAAAAACTAGATAAATGGATGAAGTTGAGTTTGGAGGCCAAAGTGAGACGATCTATCCTTGTGATACAAAGTTAAGGGGGCAAAGTGGGAGGATTTAATTTTTAGTGGGCAAAGTGAAAAAAAAGAGTATATTTCGGGTGCAAATTTAATAATAAGCCAATTCAAAATTCAAACTTAATAATTTAAGAGGGAATTCAAACTTAAAATATATAACACATTACAGTAAATATAATAGGGTGATAATACCTCTTAAATAGGTATGATAAACACTTAGAGAAAATTGCCAATTTAGTCCACTTATTATACACAAAGTCTCGTTTTGGTCCACGATTTTATTTTTTAGCCAACATAATCTAATAACTATCTAACGTTTACCCAAAAGGTCCTTTACGTCATTTTTTCATAAACTCCCGTTAAGTAGTGTCACGTGACCCGCACATGTGGGGGCAAAATGATGATCTCGCGTGCTTGGGTAAGTCAAATGGGGTCAAACGAGTATTGCTGTGCATTGGGTTGGGTAAAACACAGCATACAAAGGTTTTGTGGTTTTTTTTTTCAATTTTTCCCAAACTTTCTCTTAATCTGGTGGGTTGAATCTTAAGAGCTAGGTTAATCGACTGTGGGATTAAGATTTACTGGAATTTTCGCACATAAGTGGAGATAGCTGTCAAATTTCGGACCACAAGGGAGCATCTCACATGCAGTAAGTGTGTAAAGTGATTTCTATTGGTTTGTGGGATTTTTTATTGTTATTTTTTGTTTGGTTGCTAGGAATATTGGAGGTCTGAAAAGTGTGGTCCTTTTGTGTGGGAAATTGCATCCGGATTCCTTCTTATATGGTTTGCCACTTTTAGGGTTTTCCCTGTTCGATGTGGTCCCAAACCCACTGCTTTATTTTCTTTATCTGTGCTGCGCAAGAGAATCTTGAATTTTGTCACGGGCTTTGTAGTCAAAGGATGTATTATTGCTGTGTTCAGTGGTCGATGAACATTGAAGGCTGATGTTGTGGGTGGTTTGTCCTTATTAGGATGTTATGGGTATTAAAATGGTTAATTAAGATGGTTAAATAGAATGGCCAATTATTTGCAGGTTAAAGGGGCTGCTAATTTTCCAATTATAGTAGTTAATTAGGATGCAATTTTGCTAGTTAATTAAGTTGCCAAATTGGTTATTTAATTAGGATGATTGGTTAATTAGCATGTACTATCGAGTTTGGTAATTTGGTAGTTAGTGTGTGCATATTGTTATGATTTGATTTTGTTTTGCATATGATAGGCTAGTTTATATGGTTTGTTTTGCATATGATAGGTTAATATATATTGTTAATTTATATGAATTTGTTTACTGTGTATAGGGGATCTTGATGGCCTTACTCTTCAAATTCATTATGAAGGTACACTCAGAAATGGGATTTACAAGGGGGGCACTGTGTGTTGGGTTGATGATCTCTCAAGAGACCTTTTGTCCCTGCTGGACCTCATGAAAATAGGCAAACAACTTGGGTATGATGCGAATATCGAAAAGGTTGAGCCCAATAAGCTTAGTATATACTATAGGGTTCCATGAACTATTAGGCCAGATGGGAGAGTTTTGGTTTTTTGAAATGCAGAGGTTCTGTCATTGGTTGGTGTTGTTCTTCACAACCAACTTGGGCTACTATATTATGATGGGCCTATTTCAACCCCTGCTCAGAGTCAGTCCTCACAAGTGTGGCTATCTTTGGATGGACTAGAGTATGATTTGAGTATAGATGGTGTCGACAATTAAGCCCTGCTGAAGCCTCAGTTTGTTACACCTAATGATTACACAGAGTATGGTGGGTGTGAGACAAATGGTACTATTACAAAGGATGATGGAGATGATGATGATGAGTGTGATGTTAATGGTGCATATGGTACTATTGAACTAGATGCTGCTGAACTAGATATTGCTGATGATGAAAATGAGTGTGTTAGTGAGGCTGCTAAAGTAGAAGAGAAGATGTTGCTGCTGTGGATGTTGGTGGTGAGGAACATGGTGAAGAGGATGAGGATGATGAATTATGGATAGTGACTATGAGTATAGTTATAATGAAGATGATAGGGCAAATGACGCTCATGTTGATCCTGAGGTTGACCCTGTGGCTGCCACCAATGATGCTAGTGAGATATCTAAGGATGGTACATGTTCAGATCATTTGGAGAGCTTAAGTGAGGATACTGATAGTGAGGCCGAGTGCTTTACAAGGCCAAGGAAAAAGAAAGTGCCAAAATTCAAGCAATTTAATAGGGACACTAATATTTCAAATCCTATTTTGGAGATAGGTAAGCAGTTTGCTAAGAAAGATGATTGCATTGAGTTTATAAAAAAGTGGGGAATTAGAGAAGGCAGGCAGTTGAAGTTTGTGAAGAATGACAATATTAGAGTGAATGCAATCTGTGTTGGGACTAAGACATGTCCTTTCTTAGTACGGGCAAACCCTCTATGTTCAAAATCAACTACAGGGGCCATAAAGAAACTAAGGAATGAACATCATTGTACATGAATTGGGTTGGTGAAACATGCCACTTCAACCTGATTGCATCTAGTGACACGCCCCGACCCTCGGGCACGTGCCTAAACTGCTGAAAACTAACAACCGTTTCTGTGGGCCCTGTTTCTGAAAATGTGAGCCATGAGTATAAAATAATTTACTGAAAACAACTGTAAATTTCAAAAGCACGTTTATAAAATCAAGCTGTAAAATCATTTACACGAAAATCAAACTGTAAAACAGCTTTCTGAAACACTGCTGCTGGTCCCACTGCCTCGTCTTCTCTCCACTGCCTCCTCAGCTTGCTCAACCTGCAAAATCAAACCCTGCACCCCACCACAGGTGCACCGGGTTTACACCCAAACCCGGTAAGCTCACTAGAGCTCGTGTGAGTGAAATCTAACTGAAACCTCAAAATAAACTCAATTAACATAATCAGTAAAATTATCAAATTCACAATCTCTCTCAAGCCTCAAATTAACTGAAATCAATTATAATAATCAAATCACAATACATTCTAAGCCTCAAATCGTAAGTCATAATCTGATCACCAAATCCTCTAAACTGATCAATTCCACTGTAATCCTTAATCCCTCAAAGATCCTCAATTTAACCTCTAGCTGAACGATCACCTCAACAATCCACCAGATCCTGACTTAGAATCCCACTATCCTTAAACAACCTTTAGAACACACTAAATCCTCAACTAAAACCATTGATACTCCCAAATCTTTTATTTACCTTTAAATCTCAAATGACCTTAGTTACTCAAACCTCGGTAATCGATTCTCGCCTAAACCTTTAATTCCAAGTTTCTCAATACCTCACTGTTACCCTTTGAGATTCCCCAGCTTTAAAACATTTTCATAAATCTACTGAAAACTCTTTACAGAAACTCGCGTTGAAATCCATTTTGCAAACTCTTTTAGAAAACAATAAAGCTGATTAAAGTCCCAATTTACAAAACAATAACTGAAAGTTCCGATAAATCAATAAAACTGGTCAAGTTCTTAAAATATCAATTAATAACTAAAATCTATAAATTCTCAAGCACCACTGTAAGCCAACAAGATAAATAAAGCCATCGTCTAAGTACCCTGGAAAACTGGCCATACACTCGTACGGAATGCTGCATCGTACGAGCAGGGCAAATCTAACTGGCCATACACCTGCACGGAATTCTGCCTTGTGCAGGCAGGGCAAAGCTAACTGGCCATACACCTGTACGGAATTCTGCATCGTACAGGCAGGGCAAAGATAACTGGCCATACACCTGTACGAAATTCTGCATCGTACAGGCAGGGCAAATAACTGTCATACGTGCATGCAGAGCTTCCCCCAAAGGGCGAGGCACCGCAACACACGGCCCAAAGCCTATGTGTGTGTCACGATGGGTCCCAAAGACCTTACTGAACTTATCTGTAGCTGGGTACTCATACGGCAATTTAAATCCATTTTTAAGTTTTTCAAACCACAACTAATAAAATCTTTCCTGAAAGAACCAAAGTTTCCAAAAACTGACAAATAAGTTCAAATCTTTATCTTTAACCAAAAATAGCTGAGTTCTCAAAATCGGTTTCCAAAACCAAAAGCCACACTAAATCACTTTGAAAAACAATAATCTTAAAACCCCCGGGAATCCCCATACTAACCAAAAGTCTCCAACTGGACCCACCGGCCCTCAACAAACCACTAAATCCTTACTTAGTCCTCAATCAGTCCTTTAAATCCTCGGAAATTCCGTTCCTAATTCCGTATCCCTCTTTACTAGTAACCAGCAATCCAAAACAAACAACACACTAGCAACCAAGTGACTAATTTAACTGAGAATTTAAGGGTCCTAGGTTCACTCACCGTGACCACGCGAAAAGACTAAACTACCCTTCGTGTCCTTCGTGGCTCCTTTGCTCGGATTCTAAAATCCGGCAGCATAACGGCATCGGGAATACAGTTTCCCAAGCCGCACGTACCCACAAGCTCGGGTGGATGGCCCGAGGCCGAAAACCAAGGAAACGGTCGCTGGAACCGTCACACACAGCGGGTCCCGCGACGGTCGACGAACGGTCAACGGTGGTCAACTGAGTCGACGGCCAAAAGTGGCCGGAAAAGGGAGTACCTGTTAAGACCAGACAGTCCAAGCAATAAACCACAGAGTTCACAAATAAGCCCAAAAATCACGAAACTGGGTGGGAACCACCACGCACGGTGGCTACCCGACTCTCGGAAACCACGCGGAAGGTCCGAGTACTCACCCAAACTCACCCACAAGCTCGGGTGGTTGGCCCGAGGCCAAAAACCAAAGGAACGGTCGCTGGAACCGTTACACGCAGCGGGTCCCGCGACGGTCAACGGCGGTCAACGGCGGTCAACTGTCAAAAACAAAACTCGCGTTTAGCTAAAATAAATTACATGGGCACGTAGAGGGGATCGAGGGGATCAAAACTCAAACCTGGGTCGACGGCCAAAAGTGGCCGGAAAAGGGAGAAATCAGGCCGGGAAGCCGGCGGCACACCCACTCTCAATCCGCCGCCCACGGCGGTCNGGCGGTCCAACGGTGCAATCGACCCCACCAACAAGCTGGGCTCGACGAGGGGAGAAGATCTGGGCGGTCGCTGGCCCTCGTCGTCGCCGGAAACGGCGAGATCGCCGACGGTGACGCCGACTGTGCACTCGCGATTCTCCACTTTCTGGGCTGTTTCACGGCGAGCCGCCACCATGGGAAGGAAGAGG
>QANT01007984.1:0-23508 GCA_003254885.1 Purshia tridentata | reverse complement strand
CAAGTTCCAAACATGGTGAAACACCGTCTCATTCTCTCTGAAGCTAAATCCATATTTGGAAGAGATTTCGCTTCTAAAATCCACAAATCCAGTTCACCATGCAAGATAACATGTTCTTTAGAACCCTCAGTCTCTGAACTTCCCTGGAAATCACTAGGGAGATCATGACCCATTTTGACAGGTGTACTTGAAATCACAATATGATTTTGTTATTTGCTATGAAGCAAACAACAATTATAGATTTATTTCACAGTTGCTAACTATAGGCCCATGATTTCATCAATCAAAATCTAGCATCACAGTACAGATAACTACTTAAAATAGATAGCTCTCCTCCCCTGACCTATAAGAGAGTTGTTAGTCAATCAAGTGCGACGCATATCTGGTCTGAAAGCATATCAACCTCAATAAAACCCATATATGAGATATACATTAACTTCATCATCATAATCAAGCAGTAAGGTAAACTTGAAGCATGACTTGCTCTATATATCCAATTGACATAATTACTTGGAGGAAACAAGCTTTGCTCAACTGATTTAAGAATGCCCCATGCTGAAATATCAGAAATAGATAACTAAATTAGACCAGACACAAAACGTTTCCTCAGCATATGCATACACATATGAACAGTTTGAAAAACTACAAATGATTGAATGTATAATTGACATCACATCTGCAATAGATGATGCTACCTGACTAATTTCCATCAATGACCAGAAGCAAGCAGGACATCTGAAATTTGCAAAATTCAACCTTTCCTGAAAATCATACAAGACATTTCTTTTTTTTATCAATAAACAAAATCTTTCCAAGTCCTCATGTAGTTGGTTAGTACACTGAAAAATGAGCTACTTTCTGAATAGTAAACATAGAATTGGAAAAATGGCAGCAAGACAACACCACCCCTCTAAGAAATGGAAGAGGGTCAAACCTTGCAGCATGTATGAAGGTAAATATGATCCATTATGCCAATGCAATGCGGTTAACGAAAAGCTTATACACAAAATAAAGTAAAAGTTTACATTTTTAATGGCATGATTTTGCCCACGGTAACTTTCTTGTGGCAAGAAAATAAAATTTTGAAATTCTTTGAATGACAGAATTTCTACTCTTTTTTTTTTCTTTTAAAATTTCCTTTTAATTCCATAAATTAATCTGAAGGGAAGAATGGCAAACATTAATCATTTACTAGTGATGATAGGAGTAACAATCTCTGGAACAAATAAAAAATAAAAAATCCATTCAATTATGACCATAGTGTATGACTCCTCAAATNAAAAAAAAAAAAAAAAAAAAAAAAAAAAAAAAAAAGCCATCAGAACATTGAGAGAAAGATGAGCGATTAAAAGATGATAAATTCATCATGAATATACAAATTCATCATTCATAGAATATTAACTACAAGAACAACAAAGGCAAGCTTTTAAATTTTCACAACCAGAAAAACAGGACAGGCAGAAAATAACCCAGAATATATTCAATTATAAGCTTATGCTGATTACTAGAATAAAAAATTAAACAGAATTGGTATTATATACTCATCAGCAAGATGAGGAGTCAAGTTTAATCTCACCTAAGGAAAAGAAGCATTTCTTTTTCTCTTTTTAGTTTGGAATATGAGATAAACAACAGCAGGGAATTGGGCAACACCACCAGGACGAGAGAGAGAGAGAGAGAGAGAGAGAGGCTGAAGCGACATTGGCGGGAAATATATGGAAAAGAATGGAAGCCATAGCTCCTCGTCTGCCTGTTTCCCACACAAAACGATCACGGATTCAACGCCGAAATAGAGTAACAACAGTCAAAATTTCCACTCACTTTTAAAAAATAACACCATTTGCCAATCGGTTAAAAAATTAAATTTAAATTAATAAAATATTTCAATATTACATATATATTTATTTTTTATAAAAGAATGAATAAATTTTAAAATTATATCACTTTAGTCACTAAATTCAATTTTTTGATCAATAAAAGTTAAATTATGAAAATGTATATTGATTAAAATATAATTGTAAAAAGTTTTATTAATTTATTTATAATATAGAAAGTCCGTTATTAATACTAGACATCATAAAAAAAAATAATAATGGAAAACAAGTAGCCGTTGGATCATCGAAGGATGATAGAGTTATTAGAGTCATTGAGTTTTTAATGGGTTTGCTAATCTAAGACTAAGAGCATCTTGAGTCTTCTTTATAAATTTTTCACTGGCTCAATTACAAACTACAACCACAGAGTATTTCAAATTAATCTATTAATTATAAAATATTTCATATATATATATATATGAACTATTAGAAACTACACAAACTAAAACTTATGTTAAAATTTTCATCCAAAAGAATGTTAAGTGTCACGGTAAACAATGGATATACACAAAATGACATTTGGTCTATCATAATAATAGTAGGAATCCAATAATAGTACAAATAATGGTGGGAATCCAATGCATAAATTTTTTTATTCAAATACTTGAAATTCAAACATAGTTATAGTTAACTAAAAATACAAGAAATGTAAACATATTTCAAAGCTTACATAAAATTTTCGAGAAAACAGAATTCAAAATGGTAGTAGTCCTCATGAGAGCTTTGGTTATTGTGCATCTCATATTTGGCCTCTATGGCAGCTTATTTACGCTCCCAATACCTATGTTACATTGGATTCATGATGAAAAGATTTGGCTCATAATAAACTGCTCTTCTTGGTCTTGCAGCCTCTTGAGTCTCTCCCTCACTCTTGCTTGCTTAGCACGCTCTTCGTCATGCCTCCTTTGAATTAAAAGTTGTGTGTTGTTATTATACATATCAATCCTCTCACTTATCACATCTTCGTGAGATTCAGCTGCCTTGGCCGGTTTGGAGGGGTTTCGTCATGGTGGCTTCAGCCTACGAGGATCCACTGGCTGAAATAGGAGCGGGTCGTGGTCTGCGCTAAGTGGCATGCTTGCATTGGTATTTTTACTGTTAGAAGTGGCTTGATCATCAGTGGTGACTTCGGGTGTACTCAGTCAAGGTACTGTGTTTGTTGCCACATATTTAGCAATTTCTTAGGGAAAATATTAGGAAAAAGACTCCACATATAGTGGTGAAGCCAAATCAGGACCCCTCATTAAAAAATGTTTTGGAAGGGCTTAAATTTCACTTAAACTTCAAATAAGGCTATTTCTTCAAATCCATTACACTTTCTGTTAAAAAATGATCACATGCCATGCACATGTCAATTTTTAAGGGCATAATTGACATTTTACTTTATTAAAATAATTAAAATAATAAAATAAATAAAACTAAAAGAAGAAACAATAAAAATTAAATAAAAAAACTAACTAATGAAAAAAACACAAACTAAAATAATAAAAATAAAAAACAAGCTAAAATAAAAAAGGGAGGAGGAGCAGATCACCATCCCTCCCCCACCCTAATCCTCCCTCCCCACCTCACCTGCTGGCGGTTTTGCCAAACTTCGATGGCGGCCATCCACTCTCTCTCTCTCTCTCTCTCTCTCTATCGTGGAGGATAGTTTTGTGTTGAAGATGGAGGAATTCACCCATGATTTGCATTTTGGTGGTTGAGTATGAATTTGTTGATGTGGTAAAATTTATTGGATATGGATATGGTCATTTGTGTTTTAGCTTGTTTTCTTTTGGGCTTGATTTCTTACTTGGACGAATTTAGTGTGAATGGTTTCATTTAACTTTTTTATTTCTTTCCCTTTTGTTTTTCTTTTTGTTATTTTTTGAAGAATTTTCAGATGGTTGTGACATAGAGTTGTGTCTTTCATGGGTTGCCATGGAAGCTTGGAAACGATGATTTTGGGTTTCAAGAATGACCTTTTAAGACAGGATATGGTGGCCGGGTAGAATTTAGTTCTCTCTCTCTCTCTCTCTCTCTCTTTCTCTTTCTCTCTCTCTCCCCTCTGTTCCTCACTTTCTTTTTCTCCCTGTTGGGCCTGCTGGGTGAGAACGGCGCTAGCTCCTTCAGGTTTTGCTGTCGAATTGATAGCGGTTTGAGGTTAGGGAAGGTGAGCTTGTGAGGACTTGGGGTTGGGAAGCAGATATGGAAGCCATTGAAGTAGACGAGCAGAGAGAGACATAGAGAGAAAGAGAAAGAGGAAGAGAGGGAGGAGGGTGGAGGGGGCTACCGATCTGGAATCATGCTGGAGTGGAGGTGATGGCCGGCACGGGGAGGTTGCCAAAGTGGCAGTGAGGGAGGTCGGGATGGGGGAAGAGAGGGTTTGTTTTTTATTTTTTATAATTAATTTTATAGTTTTTATAATTATTTTTTAATAATGAATAAAATGACAATTTTACCCTTAAAACTAATGGATCTTTAGACTAAATTGAAGGAAATCCCTTATTTGAAGATTAAGTGAAATTTAAGTCTTTCTAGAACATTTTTTAATGAGGGGTCTTGATTTGACTCCGCCACCATATGTAGGCTTCTTTTCCTAATATTTTCTCTTTTTTAACTCATCCTAAATAAGTAGAAAATCAAATTTTTTTTCAGTCTTGTCCTTAAAAGACCCAAGTGCATGTGTAAACTCCAATATGATATTAAATAAATATGCAATCCGAATAAACATATAATTAAATAAATTGAGGCAAAAATATTATAACTAACCATGTTACTCTCATTAGCATTGCTTTGGCACATTCGTTAGGCCTCCATAAACGAAGCATAGAATTTTGTGCAAGGCCAACCTATGGTTGCCCATCTTATACCGTTAACGATACGAATAGTGGAGTCTCTAATGTTACAGATGAAAAGTTAGAAAATTTCCTCCCAAAACACATCTTGTCTTTGATTGGCACAAAAACATGCATTTGGCACCTCTCTTGCTTAGCATTCACTAGAGCTTGATCTTCATTTTCTGACCAAGAAGTTCCTCTAGGTCTCACTATGATGAAAACTAAACTTTTTTGTGTGAAGTTGGTGTCAAAGTTTGGTGTTTGTGAGGAAGACATTATTATAGTGAGTAATATATATAGAATTTTGGAGAATATGGCCATTGGAAATTTTGTGGCATTTTTTAACAATTTTTTTTGAATTTTTATAAATACATTCTTATGTTTTTTAAATTAAAAAAAAAAGCATTTGGGGAAGATCTAGGCCGTTGGTTTCAAACGGTCACTAGATTTGGGCAGTCCACTTTGAAAAAATAAAATTATCGTTGTTGAGCCATCTCGGCCATTAATCGCGCAACGGTCTGCTCATCTCAGTCGGTGGTTTGGGGAATGCGCCAGACGCACACGTGGAGCTGTTGTAGCCGATAGTAGAGCCGGTGTCAACACCCTTTTTCTCTCTCCTACTCATTCACATGGGCTCAACAACTGGAATGGCTTTTAGGTTTCACTGATATCCAATTTTCCCTTTCACTTAGGCAATCAGCCCATTTTGACTTATGATGGCACAAATTTCACCCAAGATAGCTTATGGACATCACTATGCCAATGCATGGTAGATGGTCTAAAGGACAAAAGTAAAACAAGCACGATTTATGTGTTAAGCATACCCTAAAATTTTGAAAGGAAAAAAAAAATAGCTCATTAGTGAGTAAATATGCTTTAAGTTGCAATTTTGTTGCAATTTAGGTTGAAGAGGCCCAAATAAATTATAGAAATTTTTGGGGCCTCATAGTTATTGCACCTTGAAGTCCTATCACTGAGAAACCCTAGCATAGCCACCCCTAACGGACAAGTCAAAAAAGCACGACTTATGTGTTAGGCATACCCTAAACTTTTGACCAAAAAAAAAAGAAGATAGCTCATCAGTTAGTAAAGTATGCTTTAATTAAGTTGCAATTTTGTTGTAATTTGGGTTGAATAGGCCACCTTTTTTATTTTTTGGCTATGTAAGATGCCCTTTTTGATTGGAGCATTTCATTTCAAAAGAGGTTGATGAATCTCCTTTAGTTCTCTTATTTAATGAATTAAAACAATTCTTAAGAAAAAATAATAATAACAATTAAGGAGACTTTGGTCCTTTAATTTTAATTGATTGAATAAAGCTTTATGTTTTTTAAAATTCTAATTAAAATCCAATAATATTATAATATTGGTTCATTAGTTTTTTCTAATAACTATTATAAAAAAAAATAAAATAAAAAACTAACGGAAGAGTGATAAGAGTTCGGCTTCCAAGTCCCAAATTAAAATGTCAATCCAAAATTTCCTCAAAACCCTCAAAACTCTGAAAAGGACGCGCACCGGACCCTATCAAGAATTCGCAGAAATATTATCTGAAACCTTAAAAACCTCAGCTCCAAAACCCTTCAATGCCACCACCAGACCCTATCAAGAATTCGCAGAAATACTCTCGGAAACCCTAAACGCCTCAACTCCAAAACCCCTCAATACCACCACCATATCCCTCCTCTCCAATCTCAACCCCAACTCTCTGCACCGCATTCTCTCAGACCCCGATCTCGAATCCTCCAAATGCTTGCTTTTCTGCAACTTCCTCCTCAAAAACCCGTCCTTTATCTCATTCAAGGTTGACCTTCAAGCCCACTTGATCCTCATTTGCAGGCTTCTCAATGCAAGAAAGTTCACAGACGCTGAGGAAATCATCCAATCTATCTCAGTTGGTGAAAAGTCCAGGTACCCATTTCCTGTTATTGCTTCTACTGTTGAAATTTGTTGCCTTGAACCTACAGTCAAAGCCAAATTGTTCAATCTGATGCTTCAAGTTTATTTCGAAAATGATAATTTCGACCAATTTTTGGAGACTTTTGATTACATGAAGAGTAATGGGATTCAGATTGATGAGAGGACTTGTACCATGTATTTGCTTGCTCTTAACAGATCTGATGAGGTGCAAAAAGGTTTAGATTTCTTGTATCGATTGCTCGAATCGGGCACTAAGATCTCAATGTATTCTTTAACAGTTGTGGTGGATGCGCTATGTAGAAGTGGGGAGATTAAAAGGTGTAGAGAGTTGGTGGAAGAGATGATGAGTAGAGGAACTAAACCCAATATCATTACATTCAATACAATGGTGGATGCTTGTACTAACAGATGGAACTTTTCAGAGTTGGATCTGATATTGCTTTTGATGGAAAAGGAAGGAGTGGCATTCGATGTCAAGACTTATCAATTGTTGATCAATGGGTTCACGAGCTTTGGGAAGGTAGAAGAAGCTGAAAGATTAGTTGGGGAAATGCACGATAAAGGGTTGAAAGTGGACACTCATTTATACAATTTAATAATAAATGGCTATTGTAGATTGAGGCCTCTGGAAAGTGCTTGTTCTTTATTTTTAATGGCTGGGAGAAATATATTCCAGAATGCTGATACGTACTGGGCTCTAATAAATGGTCTTTGAAAAGTTGGAGAGATGGGGCTGGCAATGGACTATGTAAATGAGATGCAGAAGAAGGGGTTTGAAATAGACAATTTTATCTTTATTATCTTGATTGATGGTTTTCGCAACAAAGGGATGACCAATGAAGCTTTTGAGTTGCAGGACTTGATGGAGAAAAAAGGTTTTAATGCTCAGTTATCTGGGTTTGACAAGACAGTAAATGGATTATTTAAATTGAATGCGGTTGAGAAAATAGACAAGCTGTTGAACATAATTAATGATAAAGGTGCAACACGTTAAACGGCGGGGGGAGCTTCACTACTGTAAGGGATTTGGTAGAAGTGTTAGAGCTACCAGAATGAAGCTCAGAAGCATGGAGAAGAACGAAGGATGAGGATTCTGTCATGTCCCGACTCATAGTTGAATCAGTTAAAACAGTTAGCGATATTAGTTAGAGATGTGGCAGGAAGAAAGGAATGAATCTTGTATAAATAATAGCTACTGTGTAAAGTGATATTCATTCACCAAATAGGAGATATGAAGGCTTCCTTTTGGGAGAGTGAGGCTTTCCATTTGGTAAGAAAATCCCATTTACATTTTCATTACAGTGTTAGGCTGAGAGAGTAGTCGTTAGGAGCTTTTCACTGTGATATTCTGTGAGAGTGATATTGAGGATGCTAATGAAAAAGAGGTGGATCGAAACAGACGATCCAGGCAGGCTCCCTTTTGTTCAAGCAATTTCCATTTGAAGTACAACTTGAATTCGAGGCCAAACTCGATCACAAAACAAGTTCCATGGTTATGATGATTACTAGCCCATATTACTTGTGAGTTGCTCCAACAGAAAAAGATTTTTAAGGTAATCAAAAGAAATGTTAATGGCATTGTGATGATATTTCAACAAGAATGCAGTTGTGGAGCAGCAAGAGGACCGGTTTTGGCACCAGACAGCATCCAAGAAAGACCAATCACAGTATTGTACTGTAGTTCACGCAAGGATGAAGAATATATATATATATATATATATATCAATAATGTTAACAAAAGTAATGCAGATGGGCTCCTAGTTTTTTTTTTTTTTTTTAAGTTTTGTTCGGTTTTTATTTTAGGGTAAAATAAGAATATTCAGAACAAAATAATTGTAGGAAAGCAAGTGATGGGGTCTAAATAAAATCCTGTAGTAGTCTCCACCTTACTTCATAGGGCTGAATGCGTATAACTACGACTGGGCTGAGCCCAAGACCAAGTCTTACAACGCGGCAATCATCACAAAAGCTCTAGTGGGAGTTGAGCCCTTATCTTCCGAAGGAGGGAGTTGAGCCTATATGGATTTAACGAGTGAACTCAATCAATAAATTTTGGCTCCATTATAATTTATTCCATCGAACTATAGAGTTATTTCAGAATCCTCTCCAAAGTTCTAAAATTTTCAAGCACGTCCACCAGCTATCGGAAGTCATGCAACGTTAATAATTTTATCCATTTTTTCGTTAAATGCCAACATGGACGACTTGTATTTTTTATCATTGATGTGTACTTCCATACCCACAATCACGTTGTGAAGTGGGATTATTTTCTGGTCCAAATTGGCCACATGGCCACTTAACTCTTGACAGACTCAGGCCTTCTCGATTTCTCCACAAACCAAGTGTTTGATTCCTTTATATTGTGAAAAAATACAAAGTATTCTAACTTTTTCATCTCTCTCAAAAGATATGCAAATCTAGGGTCTATCACTTGATTACTTTGCAAATCTAGTGCAACTTTCTCAATCCGTCAATTTCTCCACAACCTTTTACACAGTGACCGAAGCGTGAGCATGCAACTTGTGAGAGGCTGTGGATTCTACGCGAGGAGATTGGAGGAGATGAAGATGGAGGTGGTGAACTACTGAAAGTGTGGGAAGAAGTGCAAGGTGATGACCTCATGGATCGACACCAACCCAAGCAGGAGGTACTTTGGTTGTGATAAACAATGGGTAAGTCTTGTGAGCTATTACCCTTATTGTGATTTGGTTCAACCTTTTGTTTGTTGTATTTGATTTGTAGGATTTTGGGGGTTGTAGGTTCAACCAGTGTTATGACCCTTCATGTGTGAATGGTCAAAGATGGTGATCCCAGGTCTATTGAAAAACGTGAGGAGGCTTGAGGTAGAGGCGCATAAAGCAACCATGCTGAGGAGGATGTTGATGGCAACTTGGATGTTGATCGGGGTTGTGATTATCCTAGTTATATTTAAAGGTGGTACAACTAATTGGTACATCTTGAACTAGAATTTTAGGGTATAGATGGGTTGTAATGGAATGAAATGGACCTTTTTTCTTCTGGTTTTTGAGAGGCCTAAGTTTGAAATGTTATGCATTTTTTTGTTGTGTAGTTTGGTGGGTAACTATGGTTTTTTTGGTTTGTAATGCATGATCTATGTTAATAGCACATGACATTTCGGTGATTAATAACTTAGGTTTTTCTTGTGTAGTTTGGTTATTTGGTATTTGAAACTTAGTTTTTATTGTTCTAAGGTGTAAATCAGAGGGAGACCCTTGATGAAGTTGGAGTGATTCCGTTCCCCCAACTATGGTGCTCTGGACTTTTTTTTGGTTAATTGTGTGTATTGTGGATATGGTTTTTTGTGATGTGGTTTGGAACAAATAGTTTGGGATTGCTAATGTATTAATTTTGGAGCACCTTAAGCATGCTTTTTAAGTTTCAACATATGTATTTAAGGAAGGCTTGGGTTAACCTAATTAAAACCATTATTACTTGGTGTAATTGGGTTAACCTAATTACAACAAACTTATGTCTATTTATGCAGAGTTAGTAATTCAGGAAATGTCTAGTTCTATTTAACAAATCTTTGTGAAATTAAAAAGTTGTCCTTTAGAACAACAAACACAACAAAATATTGGTTTTTCATTTCCAACTAAATGCATTACATTTACATAGAATAATTATCAAACACTAAACAATTGCATGTTATTTGCATTACAGTAATCTCATAATCCTTACATATATTTTTTCTATATAATCAATTTTGAAAGAGGTCATTTCCTTTAGAACATGGCTTATTATTTGGTTTATCCCTAAAAGTAATTCGAATTCTCACATTATCTCTGATGTTTTTTTTGTCTCACTTTACCCTTTGGAACTAATTTTCATGTATCAGTTTATCCTCTATTTTTACAAATTTTGGAAATTAATTGAAAACAACTCTGGACTTATAAATATATGAAAACTTTCTACAAACTCGTCTTAACTAGTACTAATTTACTAGACTATATTAAAATTTTAAGACTTAACCCTTTAACCCCACAAATTTTCTGGAAACATTCAGAAGAAAAATTTGTAATTTGACCCCAAAATAAGTTAGTAGTAGTCAAGACAAGCGTGTAAGAATTTTCCGTGTATTTTTCTGAGTCCGAAACTATTTTAATTAATTTACAAAATTTGTAAAATAGGAAAATAGTAAACAAGGGGTAAAGTAATACACGAAAAAAAAAAATGAAAAAAAATCATGGGGTAGTGTGAGAATTCAAATTACTTTCAAGGGATAAACCAAATAATAAGCCTTGTATTAATTTCATCTCCACCTTCACCCCTATAGTCTCTATGAAAATAGAAAAGTTAAAAATATGAGCAGAATTAGAAGAGGGAAAAAACTGATTGATTGTTAGTGGTGTGATGAGTTAGATGGGTCTTGGAGGATAGGGTCTAAAAAATTTGGGAGCTTTTGAAGATTAGGGAATGTTCTTAGGATCTCTTTCTTAGGCACTACCCTACCTTGTAACTTAGTTTGAAAGGAATATTAATATTTGAGTGAGAAATGTTGTTGTGGGTCCATAAAGGTCCGTTCGATTGTAGTCCAAATGACTAGGAGTGAAAGAAAGAAAGAAAGAAAGAAAGAAAGAAAGAAAGAAAAGAAAAACCTTCGGGCTTGCTTTTAGTTTCCAATTGGGACTCCTCTAATCCTCTGCCATTTCTTCCCTAGTCCCCACTCTTGTTGATTCAAAATTTCATAAATTGTAGTGAGATTATTGTTGTCCTTGGTTAAGCTTAAAAGAGGTAAGCGTACACAAATGTTCTGTTACGATGTTACCATATAAATAATTGATTAGATTGTTATTTGATTAAATATACGTGATTGAAATTTACAATTTGACACTATGCCAACGTAACGGTATTATTTTGCATTACAATAGAACATAATTGGATATTCCTAAACTTGTATAACTTGTAAAATCGAACCATGGAATTGTTGGTGTCATGCCTCTTTTATGTGTTTGATTTATTGCCTCTTAGATATATACGTTGTATAGCTTGGCCTCGGTGCAGATACTTGAATCCCAAAAAGTGGTAATTGAACTTAATTTCTGTGGATTGAAATAGTGGAGCAAATACTAGGATAAAATTCAGGGCCACAATTGGAGCATTTTTGTAATTTATATATATAAGCCGCTTTAGGTGTAAGATCTCACATTTAGGTTTATATATATATAACTCTATAGAATGGGCCCATCCGTCTCATTCTATAAATAAACCTAAATGTAAGATCCCATACTTGAAGGATATTGTTAAGACTTGTATGAGATGAAGCAGATAATGTCTAGCTAGTCCAGTGATATGTGTAGAGGACTAAACATAAATATATCGTTGCAAAAATTAGACAGTGGAGACATAACAATGTATTTCATTTATCATGTTGCAAATGAAAAAGATGCTCATGTTATAACTCTGTTGACAAAATTAACTGAAATGGTAATGGTACATCAGAAAAAGCATTAACTCTGTTCAAGAACAGAAACCAACCAACCATCAACTTTGGAAGCAACACCTGCAATCTGATCATGAGTTGCTTATTACACTAAACAAGGAACAAGAATCAAACAAACTAGCAAGCAGGTTAGAATGGCTTTAGTAATTCACAAAGTACCAATTGCCACTAATAATATTTTATGAATAGACTGAGTTATTCTCATCATATCATTCTAAGAAACGGAAGAAGCTAGAGACCAAAACTTTACTTGTTTTGAGACTGACTTAAATGGTATGTTCTTCGTGTATTCTCTGAGATGCATGGCTTTCGTAAAAGCTTAATAGCCTTGCTACATTCTTTGCAAGGGATTCCTTAAAATTCCCATGGGCCATGGCCATCCTTGAACTTGTTGGACATATCTGCTTAACCATTTACACGAATTGATTTTAGATTAAATGAAAAGTACATGTTCCCAAAGGGTTCTAAAAATAATTACGATCCATCACCACTGTTGATACCCATTTTTTGCCATGTTGAGCCCTAGCAAATAAGGAATTTTTATATATACCCAATAATTTACTTATTGTTTGTATCATAATTGGGGCTTAGTTAGTTGTGTTATAGCCCATTTAGGGTATTTGTAAAGGTCGCCTTATTATCTATTACAAATAAGGCCCTCCATCCTCTTTAGTAGAAGGGCTCTATCTCTCTGTATTATCTGATTGTTCATAGTGAAACTCTAATTACAATCAAGTGAGCGTAGTTTGTGAAGAAATCTAGGCAAAGACCCTTATAAGAGCAACTATGCAAAGTTATAATATATTTCAATGTGGGACAACACTCCACATTCTCACCGCCCGGATCTAATTAGAATTGGGTGAACCACTATACATCTTTGTGTTATTTTGTGTGATTGTTATTTTGTATTTTGATTATCGTCGTTGATGGTTTGACAAAATTTGTGCATCAGCACTTTATTGCATGAAACAATATAACCTTGTTGTCTAAGCAATTGAAAATGGAGAGCAGCAATGTAAAGATCATCATCAAAATTATAAGAATTTTGGTGAATTTGCTGTATAATCTTGCCAATCTCATTTTCAAGATGATAGGGCATGCGTAAGCACTGAATATCATCAACCAAGTCCAGTTTTTGTGAATACTTTTAATTGGAGACTGTAAGAATTTTATATGGACAATGGCTAACTCACTTAGATACTAACAGCAACTCATCATGTCTTAAAGAACGAGGAATTGAGCTTACCTAAGTCTATCTGGATTCATCCTATAAGACAGCTATGCTAATAGTGTTTCCTAAGGATTGAGGGACTTATTAGGAGCTGTAATGGTTCACCTAGATATGAACTAGGACTCTAAACCTTAAGGGAGCAGTCTTTGTGCTCGGCACTAAGTCCATTATGGGAAGGACTTGTCAAGCCATCCCTTATAAATAGAGTTGGTCCCTGCTCTCATACACACTGTAGAATATTGAGCCCCATAGAATCAATTGCTTTAAGTTGTAGAGAGAGTAGAAGACTAGTTCATTGATTCACCATGTCTTCTTCATCTAATGGTAAGTTACGGTGGTGTATGTATTGAGGTTTATTTGTGTTCTTACTCATGTATGCTATAAGGTATATAAATTAATTTGTATGTGGTTTACATTTGGTATCAGAGCAAGGATACATGTTTAAGAATCAAAAACGTTTTTTTTCTGGTTGTTTTTCCTTAACAAGAAAATATATAATAGCATGCTAAATTGTATCTATTTTCCCTTTTCAAAGTCAAGTTTTTAAGTTCTATTAAAAGCCCAAGTTGTTACGTGTGACCCATAAAGTAAAGCCCGTTCAATAAGATTTCTAAAAATAAAACACGTCTTGTTCTTGGTTTCAAAGGAAAAAAAAAAAAAAAAGGGGGAAAAACGGTTTGGGTCTTTTCTAGGTTGCTATGATGTTTATCTATAGAAATCGATCATGTTTGTTCTATCTTCATGATAATTGACCATTGTTAAATTTGTATATCATCGCAACTTGGTGTTTTTTCTCTGAATTTTGGCTGCTGTGTTTGTTTTCGGTTTAACTGAAAATATGGGAGCTTTAGCACCAGGTAAGATTTTCGGATTAAATTCTGCAAAATTAACTTCTGTTAGAGCACACATGGGGGTGCAAATAGGTTCTTTTCAGTCTAAGCATGCTGCCCCATTCTTGAGTTTTATTTGGAATTGCCTTGCTGCCGTATATATGTAGTTTGTGTTCTTGATTCTGGGCTTCATGCCTGTATATATATATATATATATTGGCATAAATATTGTTAAGCAATTAAATTTTATTGATTATAATCCGCTTCTATATCATATTAGAACAATTACTTAAAGAATTAATTTTGATCATAATCCAGAAGCCTAAATTGATTTGTATCACCAAAGTAATATAATTTAATTGAAAGTTTCTAGGAATTACGGTTTCTATGATCAAGCTTGTAGTATCAAATAATTTACACAATTTATTTCCCAAAGGATTTATGCTTTCAGGATTGATACTAGCATGTTACAGGTTGGTTAAAACATAAGGTTACTCCTAGTGGTTTCCTTCTTGCTCAAAGGTGTAGGAACTACTTAGAAATTGTTTTTTCTAGTAATCTGGTAACATGATAAGGAATGAAAAAAGGCATATCAAGTCATCTTGCTCAAAAGTGTTGCTTGGTTTTGCATAAACAGTTTTGTTACTTTCTTAAAGTATGAATTAATTTTTTTTGTGATAGCAGGTTCTTAGACATTTCCATATGTTTTATTTTATTTTCCAGTTATCTCCAACCTTGCTCAGATAGAAACACTCACTGGTTCTAATTTTAAGAAATGGAAACAAGATGTAGAGCTATATCTAGGCTTATCCGAGTATGACCTAGCCTTGAGAGAGGAGAAGCCTGAGCAAATCACCCCTGAGAGTACACCTGAGGAGAAAGTGAAAATGGAAAAATGGGAGAAGTCAAATAGGATGGCCTTATTGATTATGCAAAAGGCTATGACTGATACTGTTAGAGGTGAGATAGATATCTGTGAAAAAGCCAAGGATTTTCTAGAAGCTGTTGGTGAGAAGTTTAAGGAATCTAAAAAAGCTGAAACTGGAAATTTGATGACTGCTTTAACATCTACCAGATATGATGGACAGGGGAGTGTGCGTGAGCACATTCTGAAGCTTATAGATATTGCCTCTAAGCTCAAGGCCCTGGACATTGCAATTTCTAATTCTTTTCTGGTTCATATGGCATTGAACTCATTGCCAAACCAGTATGGACAATTGAGGACTACTTATAATACTCAACAAGACAAATGGAGTTTGAATGAACTCATCTCCATTTGTTTCCAAGAAGAAGAAAGAATCAGAAAGGAGAAGGGAGAAGTTGTTGTTAATCTAGTTGTTAAAAACCAGTTCAAGAAAGGCAAATTCAAAGCTGCCAAGGAGAATCAGGTTCCCAAGAATACGCCTCAACCTACCAAGGCCCCCAACACACCTAGCAACTCTCACAACTTAGGACCAGTTCAAACTACACCTTTCAAGTGCTATTTCTGCAAGAAAGAAGGTCATATGAAGAGGAACTGTTTTAACTATAAGGGTTGGCTAGCCAAGAAGGGTAAGAAACATATTTTCCATTGTATTGACAGCAATTTAGTTACGATTTCTTCAAACACTTAGTGGTTAGATACAGCCTCACCCATACATATTTCTAATACTATGCAGGGCATGACAAGAAAAAGGACACCAAGTGAGGAGGAAGCAAGAGTTTATGCTGGCAATGGAATAAAAGTAGCTGTGAAGGCCATAGGAGTTTTTAGTTTTAGGTTAGAGTCAGGTTATTTATTAGAGTTGGACAATGTATTTGTCATTCCTTCTATGAGAAGGAACTTAGTTTTGATTTCCAAACTTACAGATTCTGGTTTTACTTTCAATATTAATAAAGATGGCTTTCATTTTTATTTAAATTCAGTTTTTGTTGGTAAAGCTTTAATGTTTGATGGATATTGGAAACTGATGTATGAGATGCCTGCAGAAACCTATCTGATTGAAAATACTGTAGGGAATAAGAGACCTAGTTCTAAGGAAAGTTCATCTTTCCTATGGCATAAAAGACTAGGACATATCTCTAAAGAAAGGATACGAAAATTAGAAAAGGATAATATGCTTCCAAAACTGGATTATACAGATTTTAATATCTGCATAGAGTGCATAAAAGGCAAAATGACCAACTCTAGGAAGAAAAATTCTAACCGAAGCCTACAACTCTTAGAAATAATACACACAGACATTTGTGGCCCTTTTCCAACCCAAACCATATGTGGGAATCAGTATTTCATAACCTTCATAGATGATTTTTCTAGATTTTGTTATTTATACTTAATCTCAGAAAAATCGAAAGCCTTAGAAGTTACAACTCTTAGAAATAATACACACAGACATTTGTGGCCCTTTTCCAACCCAAACCATATGTGGGAATCAGTATTTCATAACCTTCATAGATGATTTTTCTAGATTTTGTTATTTATACTTAATCTCAGAAAAATCGAAAGCCTTAGAAGTTTTTAAAATTTTTAAAACTGAAGTTGAAAAGCAGCTGGATAAATCAATTAAAATTGTGAGATCTGATAGGGGAGGGGAGTTTTATGGTAGGTATGATGAGTCAGGGCAAAACAAAGGACCTTTTGCTCTTTACCTACAAGAACAAGGCATACAAGCCCAATACACCACACTTGGAACTCCAGAACAAAATGGAGTTGCTGAAAGAAGGAATAGAACCCTTCTAAACATGGTGAGAAGTATGATGTGTATTACTGACTTGCCGAAATTCTTATGGGAAGAAGCCTTGAAAACAGCAAATTACATTTCAAATAGGGTTCCAAGTAAATCAGNTCCAAGTAAATCAATCCAAAAGACACCTTTTGAATTATGGACAAATAGAAAGCCAAGTCTATTTCATCTCCATTTTTGGGGATGTAAGGCTGAAGCTAGAATTTATAATCCCCAAGAAAAGAAATTAGATGCCAAAACAGTGAGTGCTTACTTTATTGGCTATCCAGAGAAATCTAAGGGTTACAAGTTCTATTGTCCAAAGAACCATACAAGAATTGTAGAGACCAACAAGGCAAGATTCATAGAAGATAATACCTCTGACCAAAATCAATTTTCGGATGAGTCCTTTTTAGAAGAACAACTTGACACTTCCACAAGCTCACTAGAACCAACAATCCTTAATTTTAATATAAGCAACACTGAAGAAATAAAGTCAACTGGTACTATAACAAAGGTTGTAGACAATCATCTCTTAGAAGATCAACCTCCAGCACAACCAATAGGAGAAGCACCTAGGAGGCAGTCTCAAAGAGTGAGAAGACCAGCAATTTCAGAAGACTACATGGTTTATCTACAAGAAACAGATTTCAGGGAGGAGAGTGATCCACTGAGTTTCAAGGAAGCCATCAATAGTGATCAAGTAGAGAATTGGAAATTAGATATGGAATCAGAATTAGAGTCTATGGCTAACAATCGTGTCTGGGATTTGGTTGAACCACCTGAAAACATTAAACCTATAGGCTGCAAGTGGGTTTTCAAGACCAAAAGAGGTCCTGATGGTAAAATAAAAAGATATAAAGCTAGATTACTGGCTAAAGGCTTCACTCAAAAAGAAGGGGTAGATTATACAGAAACCTTTTCACTTGTTTCCACTAAAGATGCTTTTAGAGTTATAATGAGCTTAGTTGCACACTTTAACATGGAATTACATCAGATGGATGTCAAGACAGCATTTTTAAATGGAGATTTAGGGGAAGAGATATATATGGTCCAACCTGAAGGCTCATTAAGCAAGGTACTGAGCACACGGTGTGTAAGCTTAAAAAGTCAATTTATGGCTTAAAGCAAGCTTCAAGGCAATGGTACCGTAAGTTTGACTCAGTTGTGGTTTCAAATGGTTTTATAGAAAACCCTTTAGATGAGTGCATTTATCTTAAGATAAGTGGGAGCTGATACATTTTTTTGGTGCTTTATGTAGATGATATACTATTGGCCAGCAGTGAAAATTTGTTGTAACAACCTGTACCTTTTAAGTAAATTATAATTAATATAAATGGATATTATCATTTATTATTATTAAAAAATATAAAACTAGATAATCTTGAATGTTTTGATTAAATATGTCTAAACAGATATTATCTTTCATTTTTAAAATTAATTCATATTGATTATCTTAATTTTAAGAGATAATATGAGTCAAAATTTTAAAAAGTCGATTTTTTGGACCTTAGTCTAAAAAATTGGATTTAAGTATGAATTTAAATTTATATATGGTTTTAGTCTGAATGACCCTTCAAAATTGGACCTATTTCTAATTATTCCTTTGTTAAATGAAACAAAGGCTTTTCTTTCAAATCGTTTTGATATGAAAGATTTAGGAGAAGCATCTTTTGTTTTGGGAATCAAAATTTGTAGGAATAGGAAGCATGGCCTATTAGGACTCTCGCAGAAAAATTACATTAATAGAGTTCTTATGAGGTTTGATATGTTGAATTGTGCACCAGGGGAAGCTCCCATGAGCAAAGGAGACAACCTTCATAAAGGTCAGTGTCCTAAAAATCAAATTGAGAAGGCTGCAATGGACACTAAACCTTATGCTTCGCTCATTGGCAGCCTAATGTACACACAAGTGTGCACTAGACCTGATCTTGCACATTCAGTATCAATGCTTAGTAGGTTTCAGCTCAACCTAGGTCATCATCATTGGGTTGCAGGGAAGAAGGTTTTGAGATATCTACAGAGGACTAAGAATTATATGTTTGGTTTATAGAAGGAGTGAAGAACTTGAGCTGGTAGGATATGGAGACTCAGATTTTGTAGGAGACACTGATGATTACAAGTCTACTACAGGTTACATTTTCATGATGGCTGGAGGAGCAGTGTCTTGGAAAAGCACTAAACAGACTTTTACAACCACTTCCACAATGCAGGCTGAATTTGTAGCGTTACATGAAACGGCTGTACAGGCTTTATGGCTTAGAAATTTCATTAAAGAGATTGGGATAGTGGATTCGATTTCTAGACCTCTTAAATTATTTTGTGACAACAGTGCCGCTGTGTTTTTTGCCAAGAATAACAAGAGATTTTCAAGTTCAAGGCATATAGAACCTAAATACCTGATGGTGAGAGAGAGAGTTCGAAATGAAGAGTTACAAGTGTTACATATTTCCACCAAGTTTCAATTGGCAGATCCTTTTACAAAGGCATTGCTAGTAAAAGGTTTTCTTGATCATATTCCTAAAATGGGGTTACTAGAAAATTTGGATTCTTCGGATCAGTGGGAGTAGTCATTATTTTAATCTTGTCTCTTATTATCTCTCAGTTATATATGAACTTGATTCTATAATGTATTGGTTAACTGACTTTAATTTTAATATCTTTCAAGTTTTGCTATTGGATTTTGTGTTCCAATTATTGTTGTCTTTAGTATATTATTGCAGAAATTAATTCATACTTACCAAGGTTCTAAGCTTTTATTACCAGTTCTTAGATAATGGGTAAAGACATACTAGTTTAATCTTGTGAAAGAGCTTCATCTCTGAAGCATCAGTAAGCTTTTCTTTTTGAAAACTTTGAGTGGACTATGCATTTGGCCGATGGTTATTGGTTTTATAACCATTATTCAATGCATTAGTTTTTTATCTCATATCTTTGTGGTGACTTCTGTGGTTTTGATTTCAGCCTTAGTAATTACAGAGTGCTTATGTTTAGTTAAACATATGATTTTCTGTGGTTCAAGGTAGATAATTGAAATTGACCAAGTCTTGAAATAAGTTTTGACACAGGTGTAGCTCATGTGATCACTAAGGATTCCTTGTTCAAATTTTGGTGCTCTTGCTATGTGAGGTAGTGTTGTCCAAGTGGGAGAATGTAAGAATTTTAATATGGACAATCACTAACTCACTTAGATACTAACAGCAACTCATCATGTCTTAAAGAACAAGGAATTGAGCTTACCTAAGTCTATCCGGATTCATCCTATTCGACAGCTACAATAATAGTGTTTCTTAAGGATTGAGGGACTTATTAGGAGCTATAATGGTTCAGCTAGATATGAACTAGGACTCTAAACCTTAAGGGAGCAGTCTTTGTGCTCGGCACTAAGTCCATTATGGGAAGGACTTGTCAAGCTATCACTAAATAGAGCTGGTCCCTGCTCTCATACACACTGCAAAATATTGAGCCCATAGAATCAATTGCTTTAAGTTGTAGAGAGAGTAGAAGACTAGTTCATTGATTCACCATGTCTTCTTCATCTAATGGTAAGCTACGGTGGTGTATATATTGAGGTTTATTTGTGTTCTTACTTATGTTTGCTATAAGGTATATAAATTAATTAATTTAAATGTGGTTTACAAATGATGCAGAGAAGTTTGCCATGCCAAGTCTGCATGCTAGAGATGAATTTGGCAAGTTAATAGATTAAAGAGATTCTCTTTGTACTTACCTTGTTGCAGGAGAAGTAGACAAACAACAATTGCAAAATATAAACCAAAGAGCAATTTAATTCAAGTTTGGTCTCAGTTAGTGCTCGGCCATTAAGTAGCTAGAGTATTTTTGGCAAAACAAATATTAGCCCACAAGAAAAGCAAAAATGTTATACTTACCTTGTTTTCATACCATAATTTTATACCACCTTACGTGGCAATCTACATAGCATTCATACATTGGACATTAAAAAAATAAATATAAAAGCCCTAAAAATAAGGAAAAACTCTGTCTAGTATAATGATGACACGTAATATAGTATAGTAAATGTGGAAAGAATAGTATTATTGAAAAAAAAGAAAAAATCAGTTAACAAATGGTTGGTGCAATTCATATAAAGTTTAATGAGACAAGTTCAATGAAATATCTCATTAACAATTGAATTTTTACCAATCAACAAATAATTGGTAACAGAGTCTAATGGACCTATCCCAAATTCTTTTTTGTCCATTAAAAATAGAGTGATTTATAGGCTGGTCCAATTTTTTCTCCTCTTTTAGACTAATATCTTAATACTTTTTTATTTTTTACTAAAGTCCAAAAATATTATACATATGTTTTTAATTTAAAAAATATGTAATATTATTCTAAAATTAATGATATATAAATCCTAATATTATCATAATATTATTCTAATTGTATATACCTTATTATTATAATATTATATTATACGTCCTAAATATTATCATATAATTAATTATGAGATTTGACTATACCAAATGAACGGTTGACTTTGGTTTATAGATACATTTCAATTGTACTAATCAATCGATCGACTCTAATTTGTCGGCTCTTATGTTATGGTTTAGCTTCAGGATTTTGGGCTCCACCCAAAATCCTAGAGCTAAACCTTAACATAACACCTCTACCGAACTCATTCTATACCCTAGGAGGGGATGAGGTGAAAAGATGATATTTACTCTCAAAACTCCAGAAATGAAGCAGTTCAAATATATATATATATATATATACTAACCCAGATATTGATACAATTGAAATGTACCTATATGTATATATTTTTCTCTTACTTGTTTGATTATTTTTTATGAGTTAATATATTTTCTTTATTATATAATATAAACAGATATTATCATTTATTATTTTAAATTAAAAAATATAACACTAAATAATCTTGAATGTTTTAATTAAAAAGTCTGAATAGATATTATTTTTCATAATTTTAAAATTAATTCATATTAATTATCTTAATTTTAAGAGATAATATGAGTGAAAATTTTAAAAATTCTATTTTTTAGACTCAATTTAAAAAATTAGATTTAAGTATTAATTTAAATTTCTACATGGTTTTAGTCCGAATGACCCTTCAAAATTGGACCTATTTCTAATTATTCCTTAAAAATATGAAATGTGATTGACATAGCACAATTAGTGGGCACATAACCAAATTCATAGTCACCCATTAAAAATAAGAACATATGTCATTTAATAAATAAATTATGCAAACTTAATTAATTGGCACATTTCTTCCAAATTCAAATTCCAAATTCATACTCTCAAATGGTATAAAATCATTTATCTCAAATTGGTACAAAACCGAGATTCTCAAATCCAAATCCCAAACCAATCCTGCAAAATGGCACAAAGCCAGCCACTCAAATTTAATAATGGACTACATTCGGTTTGATCCCGTCAAGGGTATGTAGGCAACTCATTCTTAAATTTAGGTGTAACCACAACCCAATCAAATCCAATCAAATTTCTCAAAAATTAATTCTATACACAAAGTCTTGAATTAATTTCCCACATCAAATCCAAGAGCTTTAAATCCTACCCAAATTACTAAAATCATTTAAATGGGTCTTTCACCCATTTAATTCCCAAAATCTTGGAATTACGTGTGATTTGATTCTGCACCAGGTATGTAGGCAGTCTAGAACCAAGTCTAGATACAATCGCATCCCAAATCGAATCTCTGATTCAACCTAACCAAATTTACCAAACACTTCATCCAAATGCCGGTTTTCCAATAATTCACTCGCCTATTGGGAATAACAAATCCAAACACTTACACACCCCATCAGATGATTTCAGTTCCGTCATAATTGGAATTAAAGGGTTTTCCCTTGTACCAAAGGATTGTAATTAAGAGATGCATTCCATCTTGAATTGGTCGTACCCTGAAATAATAAAACTCTATTCCCTAAATAAGTAGAGTGAAATTATATATGTTGGGTAACAAATATAATTCTTAAATAATAATTAACAAATTTTTCTTCAAAATATGGCTAATTGAGGAATTATGACTTTATGCTGATTAAGAAATTTGAGGAATTGTGGATGTATATCAATTGATTATTATTTGAGGTGTATGTCTAAATCATTTCACTCATACGAGCTTTAATGAGCTTATTGGGTTTATGTTTAACCTAGTGAACCATGGACGTAGTGTAGGGTTTCTATTTTAAGCAAGCTGAGAAAGTAGCAGGGAGAAGACGAGGCAGTGAGACCCAAAGAGATTTTTTTAACTGTTTTATTTTATATAGAGGATTTGTTAAATATGTTTATATAAAGGTATTTTATCTAGGCTTATTTATACATTTGCCCCTTGACTTATGCGTTTCGTCTCACTTTACCCCTTGACATTAATTTTTCCCACATAAACCCTTGAACATTAATCTCGTGTCCCACATTACCCATTCCTTAACTCCGTCCTCATCTCCGTCAAAAATGCTGACGTGGCATGGGTAATATCGTTTTTTCATCCATATTAGTGCCACATGAGTGTTTGTGAGACCCAACTTGCCACATTGGCATCCACTCAGTGACAACTCAGCCTTTAAATAATAAAAATAAAACTAAAAACTTAATAACAAAAAATTAAAAAACAAAAAATCATCAAAACAGCCTCCATGCACCTCCCTCTCTTCCTGCAACCTATC
>QANT01007981.1:0-29999 GCA_003254885.1 Purshia tridentata | reverse complement strand
CCGACTTGGGATAATGGAGTAATTTTTAGAAATTTGCTATATTTTCCTTGGCTGTAACTTTAAATTGAATTGGGTTTGCATTGGTTAAATTGAATTGAAATAATGGCTTGATATAATCTTAGACACTAACTAGAATTTTAACATAAAAATATTAATAATGCTACACTTATTATATTTTTATATCATAATTTTATATTATCTTACGTGGCAATTTACATGTTATTAATATATTGGACACTAAAAATACAAAAATAAAGACCATAAAAATAAAGAAATATCTTGCTAGTACAATAATGATACGTAAAATAGTATAAAAAATATGACATAAAAACATGATGAAAATAGCATTATTGTAAAAATATATAAGCAAAAGACTCTCGAGTATTAAATGTATAGACAAATGGAATAAAGATGAAGAGAATTTTGGAACCTTGCTTCTTTTATAGTCCAATTATTTACTAAATTAAATACTGTTTGGTTAATTGGTTTCATTAAATTATACCAAATAAGTTTTCCCAAATTTGCCCATCAACCTAAACTCATATCTTGATACCAAAAATAAAAAACTCAAACACCCATTGACCATTGCTATAACACCCAACAAGTGAGGACCTTCGATCCCCATTTAACTAGCCAAACATAAACATCTGTTACCAACGTCTTAAAAATTTTCAGCAAAAACATGTAAAATTTATCAAAATTTAGGGAGTTTGTGGAGTTTGTAGAGAATTTGTATGTTTTGTGTATATTTTGTAAGACTACAATTCGTGAGTTTTTCAATAAATCATACACAAACGCTTTGCATTATGCTTGATGGCTTGTTATCAAACCTAACACATATTATATAGTATGACAGTCTAATGTTACAAGAACAAAATACGAATTACCACTTTAATTAGATAAGGTGATATAATCCAAACCATTATGTATTTTTTTGAATGAGTTGAGATTCAAAGATTGGTATATTTAAGATTTAGGTATTCTTTTGAATTGGTAAAGCATCCAAATCCCTTAACCTATGTCTTATATCTCAAGTTATCATCAAAACTCATTTATATTTTGGTCCCTAAACTATGCCCTGTAGCTTGAATTGCCCCATTCCGTCAAACGTGGTCCTTAGGTGACAAAATTTTGATGAACACCATATCAACTTGTTTAACAAATAATATGAGACTTAACAAATGTATCTAGAAGATACATGCATAGTTTAGGGGCATAAGCATAATTATAATTAAGTCAAAAGGGTTAGATTTTAGTAATAGAAGCACTCTGATATTATCAGGACAAGTAGAACCAAGCGTCCCAAAAGAATGAAGAAAACGCATTCAGAAGTCTCTCCGGCCACCCTCTAAAGAGTAGCAGAAAACCACCGAATTGAAGATCACAAAGCATCTCTTAGCAGAACAACAATAGAGAGAAACATGGATTACTCCTACACACAACAAACCCATCTACAAAACCACAGCCAGTACCAACAATACCAACAACAACAAGAAGCACAATCATATGACCCTTCAAGAGTTCAAGTCTATGATCCGTCACATCAAGCCTATTATTCCTACGATCATCAACAACAATACGACCATCAATACCCATATTACAATCCCACCACTCAAGATTACACCAATTCCTTCAACAACAACAACACCCAACACCAATTCCAACAAGAACCCACTTCGATTCATCCTCCTGGGGTCCCAATACCGCCCGACCCGCAGCAGAATGCGGATCCTGAGCAGACCCATTTGCAGAATGTGTATTACGCACATGGGGTTGTGGAGAGTCAGCAGCAGCAGCACCTGAATTCGGGTTCGGAGGGATTGAAACCGGCGGCGCTGGCGGCACTTTCGCAGCTCTCGCAGATCTCAGGGGACATGGAGGCGGCGCAGAGGGCAATGCACCCTCCGGTAAGGGGTTGAATTTGTTGGTTTGGGTTGCAATTTAGCAAATTTTTTTATTATGCATTGGGAGCTGATGTTCTTTATAAATGTGATGGTTTTAATCTACTGCTTGGACATGGTTTTGCATTTTATATTATTTTGTTCTATAAAAATCTTAATTTGATATTATTTTGCTCATTATCAATTTGGATGGAGGACTGGAATTCTGGAAATCTAAAATGTCACCTCATTAAATGAATACGAGGAGCTTTTGAACTATAGTAAATAATTTTTGAGTGGTAGAGGTTTTCTTGCTGCATACCAGGATGGCCTTTGACCCGTAAATGTGTTAGTTTGTTTGCTTCTTAGTTCTGTGAATCAATTTTGTGACTATAAATGAGCTAGTTTTTGGAGAATGAAGACTCTCAAAGCATGCATCATTATCTGCTTATCTATCAGGTATACATTTTAAGTTTTTATTATACACTAAAGTTATTGATTGCAACATCACCATGCGTGAAACATCCACTTGTAAATTGAATTAAAAATCATTGCCTAAGGATGCCATATGTTATTTCATAACGTTTAGTGGTGCAAAATAACAGGGTTTCCCAAGCTCAGCTTGTTTCATACGCAAATTTGTTTCCCATCCTGAATTGGAACCTATTTAAGTCATAGTTCATAATCAAATGTACAAAAATTATTCGCAGATGCCATGCTCTGCTATGGGCTATGGTATAGAAGAACATGGCATCTGCAATTGATTGTGCAAGAGAAATTGGAACCTCTTTAGGAATTCAAATAAAAGTGGTTTGCCAACCTGAATGTCCCAAGGTTTAGCAATCAGCCTTGACTGGTTGATGGAGGAACAGAGCTAAGCCCAGCTTAGCTTTTAGCTTGAATGAGCAACCAGCAGATTGGCTTGATTCGAAACATTCTTGTATACGGTTGTAATTTTATTACACTGAGTACGAATTTGAGATTTTTGTGCTCTTTCCTGCTTTAAGAAAATGTGCTAGGTTGAAGATTTAACAGATTTATTACATGATTGACATTTTGTTTTCTGTTAAAATTATCTTTCTGTGTGCCTCAGGCTCCAATCATAAATATCACGCAACAGCAGGGCTGATAGCCATTAGGTATTAAATTCTCATCTTTCCCATTTAGAAAGTTCCAAAGATGAAGAATATTGTCCAGTAAACTGGACGATAAATTCCCGAGGTGACCAGATAAAGACAACAGGGCCCATTGCATTAGCTTGTGCATGGTGATTGGTCTTTGCTGGTTGCTTTGGAGGTCATTTGGGAATGTAGGCATCCTTCACAGATTTTCTTTTTGATGTCTAGTGATGCATTCATTCCCAAACTTTCCTGTCTTGCGGTTTTGGGTTTGTTATAATTTGGTTTGTTTTGTGTCTTACAGTTATAGTAAAGTCGCCTCTGTACTTGTTCCACTACTTAACTGTCTGGCACCTAAGTAGTTAAAATATCATAGTGGTGTTTACTGGACTTGATTCTGTACGGAAATTCTGTTTTGAACAAGTTTTGTACTTAAGTGAGCCAACCAATTCAGGGCCTTAACTTGAGTGTTACCACGGATTACTAGATCAACTCATATCTTGAGCCTATCTAAATTTTCTCATTGGAGAAACTGGAAATGAATGCATGCCATTGAACCATAGATCATGGCTCAAGCATATTGAAGAAATGTGTTCATCAATTGAATGGCAAGCCAAGGTCACTATCTCTTTTGTTCTCTTTTTGAAGAAAAACAGCAAAAAATGATTCAAGTATTTAAGGGATATGTATTATGTGCAGTTTGTTTTTTGATAGTGCATGTGTGTGTGCACTTGTGCTTTTCTTTTTAACACTTGATGAACAAGATGCCATCATGTAAAAACAATAAACTGGTCTACAAGAGGGTGGGTTGGGGTGTGTGCGTATGTGCTTTTCTTTGTTATTCAATGAAGGAGATGTCATGCCAAAGCAATAAACAAGTCTATAAGAGGTTGTATCTGACATACATCAGCATCTTTCTTGAGTGTGGTAGTCTTTTGTTCTGCCCTGAAATTGCAACTCTGGATGCTTTTTAGAAAGCTAGAGTAGCCTTGGTGATGTTTTAAATTCAATATTTTTTTCTTTCAAGAAAAGTATCTGTAATTGGATATCTCTGTAATTACAAGTGATTTGACTATGTCAAACAATTTTCAGATTTGCACTCTACGGTCTTACTATAATTTGCATATTTTGAGTTCAATCTTGGATGCATTGACCCAAAAATTGGTGTAAATTTAGCCGTTTCCAGGTTCTTTTCATGTTTGGATATTGGGACAGCCTTTGCTAATTTAAGGTTCAGTTATGGTTTACAGTATGTCAGCACATCTTACATTGAAGGATGTAAATTGTGCCCAGTGTGCATACATACTTTTGTTCATTATTTTCCAATTTGTGAGCAAGTCTTTAATGTCATTTAAGTTTACCTAGTTATACCAGATCCCAAATTTACTGGCTGGCACCTGTTCCATTTCTAACTCAGTATAAGATACGTTATTTTTAATTTAGTAACTGATGCAGTTTTTTTGTTTTTGTTTTTTGTTTAAATGCTTTAATGACTGGTTATGCTGCTTCTCTATTCAAGTCCCGTTGTTCATTTGGTTTTGTTCATGTCCTGCATAATTCAGTCTATGCATATCTCTCATCAGAAATCACTTAATGTTATCCAGTCAGATTGATTTGCTTTTCATCAATGTGTTTGCCGTTACATGTATATAATAAATCTTATTGTCATTGTAGTTCGTTTTTATCTGTCTTTGGGCTTTTTGCTTTAGTTTTTCTTTCAAAATTGTCATTTTTTCAGTTATTGTTCTGGTCATGACAGCATTAGTTATAAAATCATTACATGGATTGCTTTATCCTTAAATGGTGTTCTGCAGATTGGGCAAACTCCATATAGAGGTGGAGGTAGGAGGGGCAATAGGCCCTTCAGAGGGGGTGGTCGGGGCCATTATGGTTACCATGGTCCTAGACCAGATGGCTCAGCACCCCCTTTCCGTGGTCGGGGACGTGGCCAGGGTGGTGGTAGGCACTTTTCACTGTATGGTGCTGCATCAACCAATCTAAATTCAGCATCTGTACCAGCTGAAGGCGTAGCTGCTTTAATGCAGCCGCCTTCAGCTTCGGTCCCTGGGCAGGCATCATTACCTGTACCAACACAAGTGTCTTCTGCTTCATTCTGGCGACCTCCTCGTATGGCTTGGTGTGAACTTTGTAGGGTTGACTGCAACACTCCTGAAATCCTTGAGCAGCATAAAAATGGAAAGCGACATAAAAAAAATTTGCAGGTACATGAGGAGTTGCAGAAACGCAACAAAGTCATAACTGAACAGCAGAATGCACAAATGCCCAATACTGAATTTAAACCAGAAGTTGCTCACCCTGAGAAAGTTGAGGGAGTTGAGGAAAAACAACCCTCACAAGAAAATCTAACCTCTGAAGTAGTTACTGATGATAGAAATGAAACAGATCAGAAAGATACAGGGGAAAATTCTGAAGCTTCCACAGAACCTGGGAACAAGTCTAGGGATCACTTTGCAGCTCGGGGACGTGGTTTTAAGCGTAGGATGCGAGGAGGTCGAGGGGGTAAGTATATGAGGACTAATGAAGGATCAAGAAGACCAATTGAGCCTCCAAAACCCAAACAAATGATTCCTTTAATATGTGAGTTGTGCAATGTCAAGTGTGAGTCACAGGTGGTTTTTGATAGTCATTTGAGTGGTAAAAAACACCAAGCAAACCTGAAGAGGTTTCATGGCCACCGTGCTTTGTATGGAGAAGTGGGGCTTCAAGCACTTTACCCCCCTAACTTCAATGCGGCATCAGCTGCATCAACTTCAGTCACCCCTCAAGTCCCACAAGGTGTCAGTGACCCTCAGGTCCTCTTGGCCCAGTTGTTGATGACTTATGTGCTCTCTCAAACCCAAGCACCAGGGATGGCACCACCCCCAGGGCTTGCATCGGCAGTGGCACCAGCTCTAGGAGCAAGCCTTGGAACCCAGAATCAACTGGAATCACAGATTCAAGCATTGCAAGCGATGTTTCAAGATGGGAGCCAAAATGCAGTTCTGGGGGAAGCCAAAAGTCAGCTGCAATTTCTCACAACAGAATCTCAAGCCCCAGCAGCTGGGAACACAGACATGAACACTGGGAATGGAACTGCAGTTGAAGCAAAGGAAGTAAGTGCTCCTATGAAAAATTCAGTTGTAGCACCAGCAGAGAATCCAGGCACGAGCGAGCAAGTTTTTGGATCAGCACCAGATAAAGAATCTGAAGTTGCCTCCTCAGATCCAGTTGTTCAGCCAGAACCTGAGAACCAAATGTAGGAGCCAGAGTCCAAGAAAGAAGAGCCAACTGAATAGATACTGTCACATATTTGTGCTTGGGGAAACCACTTAGCTAGTGAGGTTCTAAGCTTAGGCGTTTCAATGACTGAATAAGTTACACTCATTTCAGCCATAGTACAGTCTTAAATTATATTCAACAATATGTTTACTTTTTGTAATGCCTTATAAAATATGTTCAAAATGTTGATGTTCAGGATTGCTCATATGTCTCTTTCACCTCTGTGATGAATCTTAATTAATGTCATTGGCATCTATCATTCAAATCAGTTAATGTTCATTCAATTGCTTATGTTTTTCGTTCATGGGCTACAGACAAAATCACATGTTTATACAAATCTTCAGCTCTTGTGATGTAAAATCATCTAGCAACAATTCAAGATGCATGTGTGCTATTTCATGCATAAAAGTATAAAACGATGGAAAGTAAAGACATTTGTTGCCATAGACTACAAGTAATCACCTGTGTTATAACATGTGTACATCTATTAAAACTATATTCTAAAAAGTATAAATTTATGATCCATCCATGTTATAACAAGTTGATCATTAATCAAAGAAAAAATAAGATAACATAACACAGATTAATAACAGGTGCCAAAAATTGTTTACCATCCAAATTTCTCAACTAAAACATGTTTCCCAGTAAAAACTAAAAAGTCATACTAAACGGTGCTTCTGGTAGAAGAGTTCAAAAAGGTTTAAAACGCTGCGTTTCCATGTCCGTCTCCTTATCCATCGTTCACCCTCACCTCAGAAATGTGTTGTCAGCAACTAGGTGCTCTACTACCGGCACAAAGCGCATTCCTCCTTCCGGTCAACAACGGTGGTGCCTCCGTCCGAAATGGCAGAAATACCCCCGCCTTTCTTCAGCTCTCTCTTACCCAAACCCGTAAAAAGGGCCCTGGAATAAGGGCAGTTTCCGTCTATGAAATTCCCCCAAATGCCCTCCGCCGGAAGCGCGACCCCCAATGGAGAGGAGGGTTCAGCGTAGGGGTAGACTTGGGAATGTCGCGTACCGGCGTCGCTCTCAGCAAAGGCTTCTCCGTCCGTCCCCTCACCGTAATTATCCCCCAATTCCATGCGCCTTATTTTAAAACAGTTCATTATAATTTTATTTTACAAAACGTTAAAAAAAAAAAAATCATTTTCATTGTGTAGGTATTGAATTTAAGAGGGCAAAAGCTTGAGGTTCAGCTCCTTGAGATTGCAAAGCAGCAGGTCCTAAATAAATATTTATTTTAAAAATATATATTTGTAATAGTAGGATTGAATAATTAAAATGGATAACAAAAATGTGCAGGAGGCAGATGAGTTTATAATTGGGCTTCCGAAATCCAGTGATGGGAAAGAGACTCCTCAGTCTAACAAAGTTCGTAGTGTTGCAGGGAGGCTTGCTGTTAGTGCTGCTGAGAGGTTCTAAAAAAATAATATTCTGATTTATGTTTCAGTTCCTATTTTTTGTTTTTGCAAAATATAATAAGAAAATTAAAATGAGAATCTGCATAAAATGGCATGAAGAGTTGTCAAATCAAGCATTTGGTCATGTGGGTATAAGTGATTTCACTCCAAACATTGGGCCAGTGCTTCTTTTTGTTACTCTTGATGTTTCACTTGCATTTTAGTTGTACATGCATCATGCATGAACATGTGTGTAGAAATAAAAGCAAACATTTGGTCATGTGGGTATCAGTGATTTCACTTCTATGAAGTTGGGTCAAATGCTGCTTTTTGTTACTTGTGCTGTTTCACATGCGTGCGTGTATTTGAATTCTTATAGTTATTGGCTTCTCTGGAAATTGGGTGTGAAAATTATGTTGCTTGAAATGAAAATTTGTGTATTTTTTTACTCAAATCTATCTGGTTCAAACAGTTTGATAATACATTTTTCTTTGTTATGGATGCTTTGCTTCATTCCAAGTTTCAAGCTTTGCGATTTTTTCTTTTAGATGGTGGGCTGCTAAGCTGCTAACTGCAGTTTGGTTTTAATTTCAGGGGTTGGAGAGTGTACCTGCAGGATGAAAATGGGACGTCTTTCGAAGCAATGGATCGTATGATTAATGTGTAATTTTTTCAACCAGAATACCTTTTCTGATGATTGAATATTTCTTTGCATCGTTTAAAGATGGCTCTCAGGCTCTGGATTGTGAAAACATGTGCTTCCTTTCTTGAGCAGCTTCTCATCTTCGGTTTTGAACTGTAAAGGGTGTTTTGAATTTGAATGGAAATAAAATTGAATACACTATGAACTCATTAAGATATTACAACACAATCACAATTGCACCTGTTAACAGATAACAATACATGATATGCTTCCTTTTGTGGTTAAATTTTGCATCCAATGGAGGATCATTTGTCATTGCTCACGTGATTTAACTGCCTAGTTATTTGAAATGTTTAATAGAGGAGGTACATATCGTTTGCTATCCAATGGCATATGATATGATATTAAACAAAGATATGCCTAATGAAAGGTACCTGTACAATGGCCGATAACTTGCTCAAGTCTCTTTTCAGGGGTCTCAGCAAGTCTGCTCGGCAAAGCAAAATTGATGCGTACGCTGCCATGGTATGCAATTAAATCTATTTTCTCTGATTCACTTTATTTTATTTAAGTGCTTCAAGCTTATCAACTTGTTCATCTATGGTGCATGTATAAAAAGGGAGCATTACAGAACATAATTGAAGTATCTTTTGGTGCTCTCTCTCTCTCTCTCAATACTTTTTCTGGTTGCAGATGGTGCTGGAGAGATATTTTTCTGTGTCAGGTGAGGAAACTGAGCTTGTACTGCCCAAGAACTTGGAACTGCAAGACCGACTTCGAAGAGGTCCACCCAAAGATACTGATTTTTTCCCTGAAGAGTATGAGAATTGACTGTTCACTATTGGCAGTGAAACTCCGAGTCTCGTTTCTTGGTCGTCTATTCATTCAAAAGAAACAGAATAGGCAACGCCCCAGTTGGTAGAGTTCAGTAGTAATAGTAAGGGCGATATGCAAATATGGAATCCTTAGAGGGGTGTCTCCCAGTTGTAAATTTTGCATTATCTGTACTCAGTTTAAGAGAACTCATCTCGTCAATCATTGTATGGGAATTTCAAGAATACCCTTAATTCTTTAAACAATTATAATAAAAGATTTTAAAATTAAGGATATTATGGTAATTTTACCCACCCATCCTAATCCAACCTACTCAGTTCTCTTTCTAATCTTCATCACACTTTCTTTCTAAGTTCCATTACACATTTGATGTCCTCCTATGAAAATGGGATGAAATAACAGAAAGGAGGGTGAGCCTTTCACTTCACTTAGGTAAGGTTGGAAATGCTTTAAGTTTTGGACCAAATTATTAATGGGGAAAAGTGATATCCCTCATAGTCAAGCAATTGACTGTAGGGGTGTTTATCCATTCATAACCGATCAGTTTAAACGATATTTTATGCGATACAATTACAATCCCTTTTTCTGTTGTCTCATAATCTAATATAAATTGCTCTGAATTGAAAATTAGATTCAAATCTAATTAAAAGTTGAATTTTTTTTATAATTTGAACAAACACACAAGTGCTCAGTTCAGGCTCATATTATAATTATGATGAAGCATCACCATACCAAGCTGAGTAATCTTTTTATAATGCAATCAAGAAAAACTTCTTTGGACTATTTTATATGTTTTATGTATCTATCTATTTCATTGCATGACAAATCATCTTATGTGATAGATAGACATAATGGGCATATAAGACGATCTCATAAGAGTTTTTCTCAATTTCAATCTCAGTACTTTTGACTACGTAAAACATTACTAGATGTCGCAAGTTGATTAGTCTTCCTAAGTTAGCTGGCAACTGTGTAAGAGCTTGACATTTTGAAATTTTGACAACAACAGTGTTTGTAAATTATACGAAGTACACACTCTATTAGGTAATCGTTCAATGGAACTGTACGACAAGTCCAAGTACCTTATGTTTCAAGTTGTCAATTGAATTAGGCAACTCCTTAAAATCAAGCTGTCCAAGTACCTTAGATGTAGAGCATGAGATCTCCAAGTAATTTACCAGCCAAAGGAAGACAATTACACTTTGTAACAATTTGTCTTCCTATTACTTCAAGATAATCTTCCTCAGATATTTGCGTTAGGCTGTGAGTTTGAAGAGTACCACTCATCATAGATGCAACATCTTTATTGCGTGTTGTGACAATGATCTTGCTTCCATGTGTTGCAGACTCAAAGGGACGTACGGCTTAAGAAATCCCAATAATTATAATTTTCATTCTATACCTCATCATGCACAAAGATAAACTTCTTCCCCATTAAAGTCTCCTTTAGTTTTTAATTGAAGGAGATCTAAGTTGGTCATATGGCAAGTTTGTCCAGTGATTGACTCGTAAATAGTTTTTCTTAATGCAAAAACATCAAATTTTGCTGAAACACAAACCCATGCGTGGATGTCAAAATGTTGTTCGACTCCATCATCGTTGTATATAAGCTGAGCAAAGGTTGGTCTTTCCGATACCGACCATCACACCTATCTTATTGGCAGTCCCATGACTCCCATCAGCATCTTATAGCAATAACTTAATGAAGCTCTCCTTCTCTTCATCTCTTCCATACACATCCGATTCTACCAAAGAAGTAGTTGAAGGTGGTAGCATTTCCGTGTGCACCATCTGTTTTCAAATTTATATCATCCTTTTGCTCTACAATGAACTAGTATTTCAAGAATTTCCTCTATCCTGGAGTTTAGTCTAGTGTGGTCAAAAGCATGAAGCGAAGCAGAGATGAGGCCTTGTACCTTACTTATGCTACCTCCAAATTGGTCATCATCAGCTTCCAGCTTGCGCCATAATAAGGCTTCAGTCTTAAGGCACAAGCTGGAAGCTGATGTCCACCAAGAGGTAGTCAGCACCGTAGACAGCCTCGTTAAGCTCATCGAGCCACTGCTTCACATTTGGGTCAGTTAGTTGCTTCCCCTCGGCATCTCTGAGAACAGAATCAACAGACAACATCTTGATCTTCAGATTCTTCAGTAATCGATCACTCTGTTTCTTTCCCTTGAGGAAGTCCATGACCTCCGTAAAACCCATCTTATGAAATTGTTCCTGAAACGAAGCAGAGCGAGAAGCTCCACCCGCAACCTCCAATCTCATGATCTTTTTCTTTGTAAATGGAAACTGTGAAATGTTGAACACAGCAAAAACAAGGACAAGTTTTGTTTTTGTTGCATGAAATTCAGAGTATAGTTTTTAACTTGGCGGACGACCCATTTGTCAAAGAAAATTTGTTGGAGGACAAAATGCAATAGGAAAGAATTAGCAGGCAAGACAATTCTCAACGGAGCGTTGGTTCCACTTGTTGTCTTTTTCAATTATTATTTATTTTTTTGGTAAAAAATTGGTTATTAATTATAGGTACAACGGGATAATTGTATTACAATAATATTTTTGTTTTTGGCTAAGGTATTACAATAATATTTAAGTTAACAGGGTTTTAAACTTTAATTGAGTTCCAATATCTCTCTTAAGAGAAAAATAAACTCGTATTTACCCTAAACTATAAAGATCAAGAATCTAAATGGTGTTATGAAGTTTGAGTTAAATGGTATCTCTGTAATGCTCATGAGAATAATATAATAAAATAAAAGAAAAAATGTTTTTACAAATGGCACCTGCTCAATACATTAATATTTTAGAAGAATAGAATTATATTCTATAACTTATAAGTTATACTGAATTTTTGTCTTCAAAACTTTGCAGGGGCCACGGCCCTTAGCCCTTCTATGTTCCGCCCCTGACTGCACCGAACTCGAGTGTGCAAGTGAGCAACAGGTACAACAACAGCATAGGAGATAGGACTGACAAATAAACTCTCAACCTTGCTTTCTGTTGCTAACCCCTGTAGCAGAAAAGTAATAAGGTGAGTTCATAACTGCGCCAAGAGTTCGGGATGAAATCTACAACGAAAATTACACGTTGACCCTATAACTAAGACAATAAAGACAAATTTAGTAGGGAAAATTAGAAATTTCTTACAAAACAAATGAAATCAATTACAGAAAGGGGCAAGAATGTGAATTTCTGAGAAAAGTGCTTAACTAAGTAAAACAGAGGCCAGCATTGAAGAAAAACTACAATAGAGAAAGAAGTTGAGTAAATTTATGTGGTTTAAAATAGAGAACAGACTCCACTTTAATCAAGCTTAGTGCCCAAATTAGGGGTGGCAGTTTTCAACCTAACACCATGCGAACCCAACATGTAAATAACAGATTAGGTTGACTATAACTTGACACTACCACAAAGATGACACAACACACCGCTATGTAACACACCATCTAAACATGAACGAGATGACTCGATTGCCACCCCTACCCCAAATTTGGCAATAACACTGAAGAAACAAAAACTTAGAACACAAAAAGCAAACTCTGAAAATTTATATTAGAATTACCATAAGGAATCTCCCACAGGTGGAGCCAAAGTTGACAGTCTTAATCATTCTTCCATCCAAAGCTGACAGCATTAATGATTCTGACCAGGGTATGAACCAACTGACCTTGAGTGCAGATGTCTGAACCAGCAAACAGTGAGGCACTTTGCCATCACTTTCTTTTTACTTGGGAAAAAGCTTTACCATTTAGCTTGAAGCCCTTTTTCAAAGTAGCAATAACAAAACCTCTGAAGCAATGCAGCACTGTCTAGGGAGGGGGAAATGAAGCAATCCCTGTCCATAATGTAGCAATAACAAAACCTCTGAAGCAATGCAGCACCGTCTAATAAAGGAAGGTGGCCCAAAATTTGTCAAGTCAAATGACACTTAAAACATGGACAGACTGCAGCTAGCAAACTCCCCTTCTCAACTGAAAATGCCATAAAAAATAATTATTAAGAGGTAGAAAAATAGTGATGACAATGACAACAAAATAAGGGTCGCATGATCAAAATTCTCAAGAGTTTAAGAAAAATGTGCACATCCTCTTTTGGCCATTCTCTTATATCTGCAAATGTCAGGAAACAGCCACTCTCTTATCTTCATGGGAATCAAAGCTTCCAAAATCAATTATATCCACAAGGATCACAACCACAATCAGCAATTAAACCAGCAACAGAGAATATGAAATAAGTTAAATAACACATTGATTTGTGACCATAATTAGCCAAAGTCCAAGCCCTACTATAAAAGAAGGAAAATTTCAGTAAACCAAAAAGGAAAATACTACAATAAAAGAAGTATGAGGAAATGGTAGTTTTTCAGAGGAAAGGAACTAGTTCACCCACCAATTCCAACACTTCAAAGGACTTCAGGTGAAAGTGGTCAGACCCAGTGGAGATATGGGTTTAGGTAAAGTTGCTCTTAGGGAGGGGGAAATGAAGCAATCCCTGTCCATAAATTGACCATGTATGATGAGCATGAATATGTTTTTCCTATTTGTTACAATATTATTGTGCTAAATAACTCAACTAGATGAGTAAATGACACTTGTATGGTATCCACATGATTCTTGCATGGTATCCATATTTAGTAGCACCTATGCATATTGGTAGGACCATCAAAGATGAAACACCATTTTCTAAAGCCTAAGTGGTTCGCCGTCAAAACTACAAACCAAGCAACAATAATCTTTAACTACAGCCAATGCATAGTGCTTTTGTATTATTAAAAGTTTCTACTTTTAAATGAATTCTACTGGAACTTTTAAAACTGTTCGCCTCTGTTAGATCCATTAAATTTGAGTGTTCAATAAAGTTCTGAAAACTATCTCACTTCCCCTCTGAATCACAAGGAAAGTCATTTTGCATCTTCAAGAGTTATCTGTGAGGTAACCATTAAAAGAAAATAGGTTGTTTAACTTCAGATTTAAGCAAAATAATAGCAAATGTTGGTACAATACTGCAAATCATTATAACCAGGTATCAAGAAAAATATTTAGGCCAAAGAGAGTCAACAAAGGATGAGAGAGAGATAGAGAGAGAGAGAGAGAGAGAGAGAGAGAAACAAATGAAATCACAACCGAAGGTACCTACTAGATTGCAACCTCCAGTTTGCAATAAAAGACCCACAGCTTTATCAATGAAGTAGGCTTTTTCTCTAAATAAACAAAAGATCACATATCAGATATATATTGTCAATTTCCCACCCACCAGCCCAACCGAAAGAAAAAAACATCAAAGCAAAAAAAATGAGAAGCAAAATCAAATGTCAAACTCTAAGATTACCTTCTAAACCATAAACCATATAACTCACCATACAGCAAGCATCCCTATGATAAATCAATACTTGGGATGATTTTTGAAAGCAGTCTATGTGGGGGCCTTGAACATGCATCACCATCACTGGGAAGAGAAGTGAGCTCATTCTCCAAAAGAGAATAAGCTTCTGAAAATGCCTACATCAACCAATGATAGTCTTGAAAGTAAGAAACATTACATATGTATACTTGTTCGATAAATTTAATATATAAACGCTACAAAATCAAACATGAGAAACCTATCATGTTCATGACGTGTTGCTGTGCAAAAAATCATGTCACGCACATGTCAATACTTTAACGCGAAATTGGCACGCATCAACACTAAATAACTAAGCAAAGAAGGTGGCTGATGTGTGTGTATATATATGAGAAGGCAGCTAATCAAAGTGTTGCTTAGTGTTTCTTTAATATTTTTTATAAATTTAATATCATATTTTTCATATAAAATCAGAATTTAAAACAAAGTATGTATGTATGTATGTATATATATATATATATATAATTGGGGCGATTTCTGGGATAGGGAATACCCTCCCCATCCTCAAAAACGAGTCAAGGACAAATTTCCTCCTTGTCACTGACCCATCCTCAAAAGATTTGGAGCCAAATCACCACATTAAGAAAGGTCCCCAAAGGGATTGAATTTAACAGGCCTACTAGGCAAAAGGAACCTTTTCCAACTTGTCAATTATAATGGCTAAGATTTTAACTATTACATGTGCCAACACTTTACAAACTTCTCCATCAGAATCCACACCTTGTTATTGGGACAACATTCAAATATCATGCCCAGTTCAGCAAGTGCCGAGATAAACGATACTACAACTAGTGGAGTATTTGAAGGATAGTGCTTCATCAGTCATAAAAATTGCATAATACTAAGCAGCAAGCTATAGACGAACATCAGGTTATCACACAAGTCAATATTGAATATATCAGGAAAAATCTTGATAACTAATCCAAAAAAATAACACAGCTTACCTTGATACACTGATGTATCCGGAAGCAATTGCGTCCCACATTATTAGTTGGAAAAAGGGGATCATCAATGTGTATTGGGTCAATGCTACATGGAATATATCATAAATATAAGTAATGGAAGAAATTTAGAAATTCCTACATCATGGACCAATAAGAAAGCAGAGGGTGCCATTACTACCTGCATCCTCTTTCCCTCTTTATATAAACACCACTACCCTGTACTGATATACGCATTTGCCGAGGCTCAAACACATTCCTAGAAAAGAAAAGATCAAATTTTAAACAATAACTATGTAATTTTAACCATATCATAACAAACTAACTGTTTTTCCATCAAAGTGTAAACTCAATTCCAAGAAGCACTTTTAACAATATTCATTTAAAAGAATAATCACTGTCAACAATTGTCTTACCCAAAAAAATAAAGAAAATTCATCAGAAGGTTTCCAAAGTTCTGCAAGATCATTACTGTAGAAGTTAAGCATAGGCAATCTAGTAATAATCATTATAAAAATGAGAAAAGGAAAAGGAAAAAATAAAAGTACTGAAGCTTGAATGAGAACATTGAACTTAACACAGTTGCCCGAAATTTGAACATTTATACAAAATTGGAAAGCATACCTCAAATCTTCTAACTAATGGTTTTGATTGAGTTTTCTTGAGATTTAAGGAAAATTACAAATTCTTGTACAATATATCATCCAAGGGAAAATATAGCATATTAACAAAACAAAACTAGAGTTGAAAATCAAGATTTACTTGGTTGATTGGTCGGCCAAGATGATACTCATGCTGGAGAAAACGTATGATTAGTAATACCTGAAATAAGAGTGAAAACAATAAGTTTAACAAACGTAGAGTACCTATGAATTATTTGCATTTTTCTTTAACCAGAAAATTGTATAATAATAAAAGCCAGATACTCAACCAAAATAGTAAGAGCCAAGGCTGTCACAAGATGGTTTTACGACTGGTCATTGAGATCTATAAATAGAAGCCAGATACTCTCTCTGGCTGGTCTAGATTCCCTATCGCTGATTACTATTTTGACCTTTCATGATTCCCTACGAAACATCATCATATTCTAGATCTCTAATGCTCTGACTGGTCATAAAACTACAATATCCAAAATCTTCATGATGCATTATAATTTAGGCCTTGATCCAAGCTTCTAGATTAAAGCATCAATGTTTTGATACTTTTCTAAGGCAACATACGTATCTCAATTGTATGAGTTGGTATTTCTTGCTTCTAGCAGTCCGCCAGAAGAAGTATTAAAGCTCCACATTTTTTTGGAAAACATAATGGTCAGCTCATATTCCAAAGTTCTACGACATGCCATCACCTTTGATACCATTTATCTCTGCTGAACATAGCGAAATTCAAAAACCTCACAATATGATTTACTAACATTAAGTCTTGGAATCATGATTCCAGCATTACTCACCAAACAGTAGGAACTCAAGCCACCAGAGTAAGACTGATCCAAGCTGCGATCTGCCAGGAACTGTTTCAGTACCAAAGCAAGGGGTGTAGCAGCTGGAAACTGCTCAGTTAGATCCTTAACCTGCGAATGACTATCTAAAGTTCATAAAATATAAATGAAACATATAAAACTAGAAATGTCATCAAAACTGCTCAACTTGAACATGAAAACTTGAAGGTGCTATATTTCACTCACACATAAATGCATGCATGCACACGCACACACAAATTAAGAGAGAGAGAGAGAGAGAGATACCAGCTGTGTAGTNAGAGAGAGAGAGAGAGAGAGATACCAGCTGTGTAGTTTGGAATCCTGTATGAGATGGAGATTTGAAACTAATGTCAATACGAACTGATACTGAATCCATTGTAGAATCATAAATTATTTGTGACTGTGAGAATTTAGGCATAGCAGATTCTTCTAAAACAACCACACTGGAGTGAACATTAGTGCCTTGTTCACCAGAAATGTGTGGTGGCTCTTCTTTTGGTGAGTGTACATTAGAGGCAGAAGAGGCAATGAGATCATGGGGAACTTCCACCACAAGCATTATAATAGGTATCTAAGAGCAAAGAGAAAACAGTAAGAAAAGACAGAGGACAATGAAAGAAGCTTAAATAAAGAGAAGAAAAAGAAAGGTTGAAAAGAAGAGGAGTTACAGCTGTATTTTCCACAGTCTTAAGAGAATCATTTTTCACCCAATCCTGGTTGGCAAGATACCGGGCAGCATGCTGGATGACCAATACAAGAAAGTGTTACCCAACAGGCAACAGGAAACCAATAGACAACAAGAAAAACACTCTTAGATCTAGTCGAGTGGGGGAGGTGTTACATATTAATTGCCACTGTAACACCTCAACAACAGTGAACCAATCAGGTGACTGAAAAAACAAAATTTGATCTGTTCACGGGATGTATGCAAGAAAAATGGTGCAGTACATTGAAGTTTGATTATCAAGGTCATATGAAAAACATGAAAGTACAATCTATAGTTAATATGAGAAAAGAATGTATAAATAAGGTCAATAACAAACCAGGATAAAAAATTCAAAATGTTCCAACAGAAACAGAGTAATAAGTATCCCTTAAGATTATGTAGCCCCTTTGAATGTAAATACACTAAGCTTCTAACTAAACGGCTAGTACAGAAAACCATTGTTTCATTCATTTTATTGGGAAAACCAAAAAGCTACAAATGTATCCAATAAACAAAAATGAATCACAAGAACTGCCATGCCACAACTGCCTTACACTACAACACAGATGTATAGCATTGCCAGCATACCTGAAGGCACGTTTCTTTAATACCATTACGGCCCTCCAATATCCCAGCTTCTTTAATGGGTTCCTATAAATATGTATGCAGGTAAGTTCTTTTTCCTGTGAAAGTACTGGAAAAGAAGTCAATGTAATTGAGAGATTAGATCAAGAAAAGTATTACCAGGTTCCTCACAGGAGGTAGACAAACCACAAGGTCCACATCACTTGTTGGAAGGGACAAACCAGTTGCAATTGAACCAAATATGTTTGTCCTGGACCTGGGCCAAAGCACCTGGAGAGACCGTGTAACCCGCTTGACAGCCCAATTGATGTAGGGCTTCCTAGCCATATTCTCTGCAGCAACCTTGAATCCATCATATCAAACATTCAGTGGAATGTGACAACACATGGAAGAGGGTCAAAGCTACAAATGTTTGACAAACATTTTGATTGGAGAACTGGAAAATAAAAGATAATAATGATGGTGAAAGAATAAAAAAAATGATGATAGATGAATTATCATACCTGCTTGCAGAAAACTTCAATCTCATCATGAACAAGGCTGTGCATCAAAGAAAGAGATGCCTTCCGTATAGGACAGTTATGCAACTCAGGTGGTTGAAGGGGGAATGCAACATCTGGCTGTATAGTGAAAATACCATCAGGCATTACAATGAAAATACCATCAGGCCTAAATTTGAGATCATAACATAGATGCTAAACTTACATGTTCCTGCTCACGAGCTAGTTGAGAAATAGCAATCAGACGATCCTGCAACAGAGGTGCAGGAAGAGGCTGAATCAATGAGCGGCCTGAAATATTATTATTCCTAAAAGGCCAAACAACTTCAGCACCATCCATGCGTAAACAAGCTTCGTCCAAGTTAGCTCCATCATGGAACCAACCTCTCATACCCCAGTGCCTTGGGCTGGAGCTACCAGATCGAACAGTTGGAAATCCCCTGTGTTTCCTGGAATCACTTACAGGGGAGGGCGGAGGAGGTCGTGGAGCACGTGGAACAGAAAGCACCACAGGCGATGGAGGCCGCTTTATCCGAGGTTGCTCACGCCTAGTAGGAGGAACACATGGGCTTTTATGATCATGACTACGCTTGAACTCTGATCTTGACCTATCTCTCGATATGTTTGGAATGATGATTGGCCGCAGAATGGGATAAGGAAGTGTATCTCCTGTCTTCCCTTCAACATCACCAGTTACATCAGCCAAAGATCCAGAGGATTCCTCATCAGCAGCTGTCTCTGTTATTGTTGATGAGGAATGCAGCACCTTGGCTGGTACTTCATTTCCTGGCATAACGTAGCCAAGAGACTGGTTTCCTGATCCCAAAGGATCAAAAGAACAAAAAGAAGCAGTAGGTGAAGTCAAACCATTTGTACCATACGAAGAAGAAAATGCAACCATATCATCAACAGCCCTATTCATGTCCGCTTCACGCCAAGCCCATGAGCTATCATCAGAACTAAGGGAAGGAGGGCGAGAGAAAACTGTTCCTGGATGATCAGAAGGATTCCAGTACATTACACCACCACCAAAGTATTGATTATAATCTCCCCCAGAAAATGCTTGCACCTCAACTTCGTCCTCTGACATCCAGTGGCTGTCACATTCATCTACTAGTTCATATGCCTTTGTGGGGTCAGGTAGGTCCGTGCAATCCCAAGAATACTTTCTTTCATTTTCCATGGTTGTTCCATTGATGTGGATACTGTGGGTTGAAAAACCCGGTGGAAAAGTACACTGCTTCTTTGAGATGAATCCAGAATCATAATTACAGGTCCGGTATGGAGCCAATCCACGAGCACTTCGAACCATTGGAGGCCAATCTAAACTCATTGGCAATGGACGAGTCAGAACTGTATTAGACCCACCTTCAATTGGAGAATTTCTGGCCTGATGTATCGTGGGTAGAAGAGACCGGCGGAAGTGATTCTGCCAGTTATGACCAACATCCAGATGCAACCGGTCGGTGGCAGGTGGAAGATGTGAGTTAACAGGTGGAAAATAGGCGCAAGCTACACCAGGCCACTCATATGGGAGGCATTCAAAAGAGCTTGAAGCTCCAGTATCACATATATTATTCCCATTCTCTTGGTCTTGAAACAGAGTGGCGTCCTTTTTTACATCAGAAGCTCTTATCGCTTGGTTTGGCAAAACTTTCTTTACATCAGATTTTCCAACATGTGTGTTCTGAAAGTCAATATCTTTGTGGCTGGAAGCACTACCATCCACCACAGGCAAAGGAGAAGGTATTACATTTCCATGTACCTTACAATTTTCAGCTTCTGATCCAGAAGATCTAATTTGAATTTCAGTAAAATTGTTCGATGACTGGCAATTTTCTAGAACTCTATGACAGAAACTTGCACTAGAACCAATAACACTATTCTCTTGAATGCTTTGGGTGGCATCCTCATTCTTAGTAGGCCCATTTTCAGAAAGAGGAGGAACCGACTTTGACACAAGGATGCTACAACTAGCCGAATTATCATCTGTGATGTTCTGGAAGCCTGAATCACCAGAAACCCGATCAGACTTTGCTGTGTAATCTTCAGGAATGACAGAGGAAGAAGAAGCTTCCATGACTGATCTTTCAAATTTTCTCACATCAGCAGCCTTCTTAAAGCCAGTTATTTTGTTTTTGCCTTTTTCTTTCCTACCCTTCCTTGCAGCAGTTTGAGTTTTTGCAACAACCGATGCTTGTGCATGTTCCTGATGAGAAGCTACCAGTTACAAACCATTCAAATCATCAAAGAGAAATGTGATCCAAATTATAAAAAAAACTAGTATAACCATTTCAACTCTTGATGATGATGTCTCTTTGAGATTCTCCGTCTCCTGATGCATACCATGCATCTTCTTGGGCTCCACTGAATCTGCCTTCTCTTTATGAGCCAATGTACAATTAAGATCCTGGCATAACATTGAAGAAATTAAAACCATCCTCAAAGGTGTTTTGTATCCAAAAGGACATCAGCGAACTAAAAGAGTACCTTTTGAGACTTTTCACACAAAAGATCATCTGTGCATGACCCTGAAACAGGATTTGGCCTTTTCATATTGCGGGTCCTCCCCTTACTTTTACGGCTACAAGCACTAGGCTTTGCCTTGGATTTCTTAGATATGGATTTTTCATTTCCCTCTGCTAGAAGTTCCATTTTTGTGCAGTCAAGCAAAATAACCATAAGAAATCCTCGAACTTTTCTTAGTACAAAATCAGAAATGGTAGGAATTGAACTCAAAGTGCTATAGAAGAGTTTCCCTTTATCATATTCACTATGGCGACATAATGATATCATCATTACTATATCCTGAACCACAGAGAGTTTATTAAAGGCATCCGCTAAGGAAGCAGGTTTCCCAGAAAGAGAAGCCGGGATAATGCTTGACCCAAATTCAGTGTCAGCCACAAATTTTGGGACAATCTTTCGCATAGATTCAATATGGTTGTACCTCAACAGTTGTTCTGCTCCTGTATTGAAGAGCCACCTTTCATCATCCACTACACTGTTTGTCCCCTTCAGGATCTCAAGAATCTAAATTTAAAATGATCAAGGTTAAACTACATTATACCAAAAGTATCTCTAATCAAACACTAAATTGTAAGCTCCAGCAAAATATAAAACATTTCCAATTTTAAAAATCCGGTTCTATCACACAAGAGCAATGATATACTAAAAAGGTATAATCATATTCATGGAATGGGTATGAATGAAATTCATGGCAAGTTACATGGCAATTTATGTTATGGAACTTTATAACACAATTGGTCATAGCATTTTTCATTGAATAATTGGCAGTGAAAATAGCATTTTTCATTAAATTGGTCATAGTTGTTGAGAGAAAGATCCCAATTTGGAAAAGTATGACCTTTCATAATAGTTTGGTTTAGTATCCATCTCTCAACACCACGTTCATCTATAAATCCTCCTTGATTGAAGCATATTAATACAGCATTTAAAAGAAATCTTTTTTATCATCAGTAATTTGGTAGCACAATAACTTCAACATTATCTATCAAAACAATCATCCAGAACCTGTCATACATTTTCAAGATATTACATATTTAACTTGATCTCACCCAAAAAAATACTTAAAAACCATAAATTTTGGACAATGTACCAAAGGTTTTGCGGCTTTCCCCAACACCGAAGTCAATACATTCCTCCGCGTTGCCGCATCCAAATTTCCCCACCAATCCATGCACCCCTTCTTCCTCCAATACACATTGGCCGCCACGCCCGCGGCGCTAGTCTTCTCTTTCAACTTCACCCCTCTTTTCCTCCCATTACTACAACTCAGCCACGACAGCCTCAACGCCACCTCAATCCGGTTCGCCAGAAATGCTTGGATACTGTAATACCCTTTGTCTTTCAACCACTTCAATTCGACCCAATCTGATCCCAAGTCACTCTCATCGCCTCTCAGGAAGCCCCCATTTGATATATCATCCATAGCCTCCACAAACCTATCCAAATTCGCCACCAAACCCTCGCTCACCGTCACAGTATCAATATCCTTGACCGAACACGAGCATTCCTCAATCTTCTCCCCTTCTCTGGACGCGAACAACTGAGTGGACTCGAAGAGCGTCCGCTCCGACTCGTTCGACTCGGAAACCCTACACAGAAGCCCACTGGACCTTTTGAAACAGAGGGTAGGGAGGTCACCGGAGGGAAGGTCAGGGAGGATGATGAAGGAGCCGTGGCCGTGGGTCCGGACCTTGCCGAGCATTTGAATGAGGATCCGAACGAATTTCGGATCGACGGCGGTGAGGTGGGCCTGGCGCTGGTGGACAGTGAGAGATGAGAACCATTTGAGGATGAAGGACCTAGGGTTAGGGTTGGGGTTCGGCTTGAGGTCTGAGGATTGGGAGTGAGAGTGGTAGAGAGAGATGTGGGAGGTAAGCGAGTCAATAAGTTGGTTCTGAGTCATGAGCGAATCGTAAGGCGATTTAGGGTTCGATTTCGACATTTCTGTTGTTGTTGTTGTTCAACGAGATGAAAATGGCGGCAAGACAAATTGCGAGGGAGTTTCGGGCTGTCGAAATGCGGGTTTCGGGGGTCCGAGACGAGCTTTGAGCTCTCAGGCAGAGAAAGATAGGTAGTTTTTCCGGTGTTTTAACTGATTAACTGTCAGGTCTGTCATTCATAAATTTTATTTTTTCTTTTTCTTTTTCTTTTTTTCTACTTAAAGGAGTATAGTATTAATCTTTTAGCGCAATATGGAGGTAAAATCAAGCATAGGTATTTCAATTTTTTGTCTTGGGCTCAATTTTTTTTTAGGCCGGCATTGCTTTTGTTTAAAGCCCATTCCTCACTCATTTTCTCACGTCTCCAACCAAAGAAAATGGGGACAAAAGAATGAAGTTCAAAATATAACAATGGATTGGTCTCCATAGTACCATGAAAATCTCACTTTTGATCTTTTAAATTAATTTTATCATTTTTGTGGGGGTAATTCTACTCACTAAATCCTACATCAATTTTGTTATCCCAGAATTCCAATTTTAGCAACAAAAGAATTTTAGAGCCTAGAAATCCATAATGCGTGACATGTCAGCCCGATCCATTGGAATCAAACTATCAAAGCCTTGAAGAATTTTGAACACCTTCACTAATATTTCTTAATTTACGGAAACTTTAGCCACCAATATTAGAGTTGAGCTTTACAAATTCATACCTCATTGTACCTCAACCTTGTTAGAATGGGAGATCCATGAAAAGAAAAAAAATAAAAGATAAGCAAAGAGAGAGAAAGAAAAATATAATGAGAAAGAGGTTGTAGGAGAGGAGGATCGGAGTCGTTGACTGAGATTGCCAAAGAGTTTTTATGAAAATTAAATATTGTTGTTGAAAAGTTTTCTAAAAATGGAAAAAACAATGTTAAAGGAGTTATGGTTAATTCGAACTCATTTCATGTATGCTTGTGCCATGTCTTATTCGTGTCAGCTCAGCCCATTTATTAATGGGCTAAAAACTTCGACTCAGTCTAGCCTATTTACTTGTGTCATGCCTATTTTCATTGTGCCGTGCCCTTGCCATTTGAAATGCCGTTTATGAGAGGAATCACATTTTTGTCCACTTTTGGCCAAAGAGACCAAAAAGTAAAAATGGGTTGGGATGGGGGGCCAAACAAATAAGAGTAGTATTTATTTGGTATATTTAATGCAATTTCCCATTTTTCTTCCTCTTTCTTTTTCTCTCACAATGAAACAAAGACATAGTAAGGCAAGATCCTTGCATTGATTTTTTGTCACATATGCAGCATATCAGACTGAGTCTTCTTGTGTGATAAAAGTTGAAATACAAAAGTTGGTCATAATGCTGAAAAACTGGCAGAGAGGTAAATCATGCACTTGTCACTCACCGCCAAGTTGCCATAGTCAACAATGAAGAATGACCGTATTCAAAAAAACCAACATATTCCCTTCTCTGTCTTTCTCGAAAGTCACATTACTAGAATACTCAATATTTCCTTTCCCATACCAATACGTTGATATATCCTTGGTAGATTCCTAAGAATAATACTCTCCTCCCTCATGCCACAATTCTAAAATAACAGCCGGTCACCATCTCCAACCCTACCCCCATAAATTGGACCCACTTCACGATTGTACGGCGCCAATCAGATGCATTTCAGTGCAACCTCTTCATCACCCATATGCCCCAAGACTAGTGTTAGATAGTTAGGTCACATTAGGTGAAACATAATTAACTGAAACTATTATTGTGTGCGATCGACGTGGTTTTTTCATTAGGATATATTCATTACCTTAATTATCAGAATGTTAAAGAGACTATATTTTTAGACTACATTAATCCACTTGTTACATAATTTAATTCACTTATGTGATCTAAAACTATAACAATAATGCTATAATCATCAAATTTGCTCTTCAAATAATGTATTACTATAGATTTTAATGTCATACTTATTAGTAATAAATGAGAACTAAAATTGACTGAGAACTAAAATTGACTGAGATTTGAATAATTGAGTATTAGCATTATTACAATTGTTACGGCGAATTATAATTACTGATAAATAATCATTTACTACATAATATAATCAACTAATGTAGTCTAAAAATATGATCTCATTTTAGCAGTTTCTTGCAACATATAAGGGCACAATATCAAAGAGTCAATTGTCGTTGGTCACAGACTCATAATAATAATTCACTGATAAAGTCATTAGTTTGACCATACAGTAATCGAATATGCCCAAGAATTTTTTTACTTAGACGACTGGTTTATACCTTTTCGAACAGCCACTTCATCACGCCAAGCATATGCTCTCTAATATTCTACCGATATTTCACCCAATAAATATGACCTCCCCAATTTCTTCTCCTTCTTCATTACCAAACCTTTCACTCTCTTAGTCTCCAATTTTTCTCTTCCCACCAGTCTGAAAATGAAGTTCGGGAAGCGATTGAAGCAGCAAATGCAAGAAACCTTGCCGGGTTGGCGGGACAAGTTCTTGTCGTACAAGCAATTGAAGAAGCTTGTGCGGCTCCTTTCTTCGGCTCCTCCCGTGTCGTTGAACGACGGGTCGTTTGATCGGTACGGCAAGGCCGAGGCCAAGTTTGTGTACCTTTTGAACAATGAGATCGAGAAGTTCAATGCTTTCTTTATGGAGCAGGAGGAGGATTTCATTATCCGGAATAAGGTATTCTTTTTTCTTGATTAATCTTATAAATATTGTATATTACTTGTTTACATACCATGAGTTTGATTTTCTGGTTTTGGTTGAGTCAACTGAGTTGACTCGGTTGGAACGTGCGAATGCCAGCCTTGCCATGGTGCCAAAACCAAAGTTTGGTATGCTTACAAATTTGGGTCCCACTTTTAATTTTTATTTTAAAATAGCTGGAAGCAAATCCTCAATTAAAAAGGAAGATTGTGTTTGAATTTTGGATACATATCTTAAAAGGAAAATTGCTATTATTATATCTCTTTGCTAAGATAAGTAAAACACAGATTTAATATGATCACTAAATATTACATTAAATATGATACACGTCTCTAATTCTAGAATTATTTTGTATGAAATTTAGAATTTAAGAATGAAAAACATCAAAAAGTTATTGAGGGTAATATGTAAAGTTGGTTTCACGTTAATTTCACTAGATTATGGGTCCTATAAAAGGGTTGAAAAGACATTTATTATTTTCACTTTATGCACTTTATGGCAGCTAATAACGAAAATTTCATTTAAAATAATATCTTTTATTTTTTATTTTATTCTATCACGTGCTCATTGTGAATATATTTTTGATGGTATGCAAGTTTAACAATCTTTGCACTAGAAATTAAAAGAAAAATCATGAAGACAAAAATGGTCTAATTGCTGACTGCATCATGTATATGTGAATGTAGGAATTACAGCAGAGAGTTCAGAAAGTAATTGATAGATGGGGGCCCAATGGGAGTCAGCCTTCAAAGACGATATATGAAGAGGAAGTGGGGAAAATTAGGAAAGACATTGTTGATTTCCATGGCGAAATGGTGCTCTTGGTGAACTACAGCAATATCAACTACACAGGTAGTGCAATATGGACGATGAGCCTAATTAGCTCACTCCAACACTTACGCAACAAACCTTCCATAAATTAGCTCATTCTAGTATCAACTGTCATTATCATTCCCTCAATTTCAAACTTTTGGGCAAGTTTAGATTTTTCTGATAAAAATATTTAACGACAAATATTAGAGTTGACTATCTTACGACCAATAGACTAAAGATTAATTAATGAGAATTTCACAATAAGCCGTACACATAAAAAAGTATCAGATACAACCATACGTTATACACTATCAGCGCTTAATTTATTAGTGGGACCCATATAATTTATGTAATGCGAGTCTACATGATTTTAACTTTGAATCTTATGAATTTCATTAACAATGATTACATATTGCTTTATAATTAATTTGATTTAACGATTTAAGGAATCAACGTGAAAACATAATTTGACTGTTGTAGATAATACTTTCTCCTCCCACCAATCAATGATTTAGAGGGACTCCAAATGTGACGGACACCAATAAAACTCGTGCTTAAAGTAACCTAATGTAAATTTTTTGCTCACAAAGTTTTACAAGAGGCTAATTCATCAAAAAACAGAGCTTGTTTAAGCATTACTGGGATATTGAGAAACCACATATTTCATGATTGGTGGACATTGATACTTATAAATTCTTGAGTTTTGTATAGGATTGGCTAAAATATTGAAGAAGTATGACAAGAGAACAGGTCGTCTACTGCGGTTGCCATTCATTCAGAAGATTCTGGAGCAGCCCTTCTTCACCACAGACCTCATCTCAAAGCTTGTGAAGGAATGTGAGAACACCATAGATGCAGTGTTCCCAGTACTACTGGAACAAGAAGAAGAAGAAGAGGAGAGAAAAAGACAAGTGAAAGAAACAATAACAGTGGGTGGAGAAGGAATATTCAGGAACACAGTTGCAGCTCTACTGACCATGCAAGAGATCAGAGGAGGCAGCTCTACTTACAGTCAGTATTCTCTGCCACCTCTCAACTTGCCTGCAGACTCTGATCTCATCCAGTTATTCCAACTCCAACCTCCTATACCTATTGTCTAGAAAGAAATGGTACAATTAAGCACACAGATTGCAGATTACATAGTTACAAACAAATATAGCACAGGAACTGGAAAATGATGACCACAGGATTTAATGTTTTTTCTGGAGAACATGCTAGGGTCATATATTTTAGCATCTATGCTACTCGGTATGATGACCACAAAATTAATGTGCTCAGTGATTAATTAGTACTTTTATTTTATCAAGTTAAGAAATCATTTGGAGTAATTGATAAAAAGATTTGATTTAAGACTGTTATTTCATGATTGATTGTGGTATCACAAGATCATGTTATTTTATAAGGCTGAAAATCTAAAAACAATAATTGAGTTAATCAATTATTTAAATTGACAGTTTCACAACATAATATATAAATTGTTAGACAAAAGAATGCTTTTGTATAACCATATATCTTAATGATCTCACAAGCAATTATTTTGAGAGGAAACTTTGAAAGTTTCATGTGTTTAAGACGTACAGGAAATGGTTGACAAATTAAGAAACTTTAGAAACATGAACAAGAAACTTTAAATTTTGCAAAGGGTGTTGCTATTTGAACCCCATTAACTACTTGGGCAGCACTTAATTAATGTTTCAAACACTTCGTTTACAAATTTAAAACTAAACTTTAAGATTTTGAGCAATTATTACAGAGTTCCCATAAGGTCCCAAGGCTGAGCTGTTGATCAGCTCATCAGCTAAGAAAAACCAAGCCAAATTCTGTGAACCAAGAGAATTGCCTTCATAGTCGATTCGCAAAGCTTTCGACACACACAAAGAATCAACTTTCTTGCAACAATCAAAGGCATAATAACCCATGAGAATAAAAAGAGCCGCTCATCAAGCAACCTTGGGAGAAAGATGGAGAGTAAAGAGACTGAAGAAAGAGAGCCAGTGAGAAGAGCAACATGACCAGACATTCGAAAGTAAGCTGTGCAATGAGGAGGTGATTTCAGGTTTGGCTGCAAATGCAAAGCAGTACATTGATGTTGTCAATAGAAATGTCCACATGACTCCTGGGTGTGTGTCGAATGGGGACACAGTTGCGCCTTGACATTTCACTAGAAGGACGCCAATTAGCAGTGGATTTAGAAATGTAAAGATGGCATGCCATGGCATTGAGGAAATGAATCCTTGAAACCTACACAGTGTACACATCACATTCACATGCCAAGAAGCTTAATTTACTGGGGAATATTGGATTTACGTGATCTACGTACCATGTTCCCCACATATACTAGGCTGTGGGAATTGTGCTTACTAAACATATGTTCAAATTTTCACATGTCACTTCGTATAAGGAGAAACTACAATTCTACTCTGAATTTTTAACGAATACACAAATACTTGTGTCTTATTATGATAGATGTGACAATTCCGAGACAAAAAGATCAATAGTTGTGACCAAAGAACACTTTTTCTATCACTCAAAAAAGGAATTATTTGACAACGCGTAAAATCATATACTCCAAAAGGATTTCACGTAAAGTCAAAGTCGAAAATGTTGAGTAATAGTCTTAGATTTCGCTAAGTGCATATCTAATACAATTATATATAGATTTGGGCAAAAGTGACAAATGGCTATCAAGTACTCTTCAACGATGTCATAAAAATTCAATTAAAAATAAATAAAGGATAATCCAATTCTTCAGACTTTTTATCGAACTTGGGACCCTATTCCAAGATTAGAGAAAATGAGGTAGTTTTCATCAATTAGCATCACACTAGAACACAATGAATTACAAGAGGATCCAAAGCTATGTTCTTTCTTTTTCAAAGAGTTCAATGTATTTATGTCATGTAAGTTGGAAAAACCGATGAGGCAAACAATAGGTACTTAACTTTTTGATCTTCCAATAAAATTAATTCTTCATTTTTTTTTTCTGAAAATGAAATTATTGTTTTTCAGTTTCCAACCATTGATTAAAATATAAAGAATACTATTTAACTGTAAATGCCCAAAGAAATAGGGTATGTGATATATATTTCTAATTTCTTCTTTATTTTAATCTTTCCGCATTCACAAATCGCAAGATTACAATTTTTTTGCAATAATCTAAAGTGAGTAACAATTTAATAAAGGCTTAGTCTATACTGACCACTCTTTGCTGCTGAGTTG